>OMLM01000594.1:17890-37722 GCA_900302695.1 Helostoma temminkii
TTAAAAATCTGAAAATATTTAAATGTAGAAAATTATCAGTCAGTTAATCCTGGTCTAAATAAAATGAGTTATTTTACTATTTATTCTTATTTTCCATACCATACTGCTCACATGTCATGTAGCCCAGCTTTAATAACTAATACTTTTGCATCTTTTCTTTCATTTTTCTTGATCGCCACAGGTATAAGTCCAGGTATTACATACTGTCTCTGGCGTTTATTATATAATAAGTGGTCATGTGCAAACTAAGTGTGTTACAGTTCTCTCTACAACCTTGAGTTAAAATTCGGGAAACCTTCTTGATGTTTGAACTGTTACATTCTGTTCACAGGTTCTAAATGGTTCATTCTCTCTGGAGCTGGTCAGCGAAAAGTACTGGAAGGTGAACAAACCCATGGAGCTCTACTTTGCCCCCACTAAAGAACACAAGTAGACACATTAAAAACACACATGAATACAAACACATACACACTCATTGGTAGGAAGTAAACAGATGGACTTTGCTACACTTCCACACACAGAAACAAGAGGAGAGTGTGTGTCTGAAGGAGATGAGGGCAGTTGGTGAAACCCTCCAAAGGACTCTTGTAAAAAGAAAAGCAAACTTGTTTTATATTCTCTGTATCTTTCTGTGTCTCTTTCTATCATTCTCTCAGTAGAAGGTAGCAGATCAGTACAACAGGTAAATCTGAGATAATGGATTGCTAGCGATAACTGTATATTCCCTCCAACTCAGAAAACCAGGGTCCGTTCACAGACTAAATGATGAGCTGTTTTCCAAGCAAAGAAATGGTATAATGCTGTGTTTGTCTTCAGGGAAGGTGCCTTTTATACTTTGTCATTTTTGGTCTGTCCCATATGAAAGTTTGTCAATCACAGTCATCTACCAACACTTGATATAGAGCTCCATAGTCTAACCCAAATCAAGAAATGAAAACTTGCATTAATCAGAAAACAGAATAAAATAATGCAGATCAATACTAACGGTGTAAATTCCCATGCATACATGTGCCACACGATCATGTGCTTTCCAATTGTAGACTCCCTCATTAGTTTAATCAGACATGTATGGAAGCAAACAAAGGTCAAAATAATTTGAACATATTTGTGAAAAGTATTAAGAATATGATAATACCACAGTACTGAAATATTTAAACTGGATACCTCTCTGAATTTATGCAGTTACAATTCCCATCTTTGAAAATATTCTGGTCAATTTAAGTTTTACAAAATTGAAAACTTTCTAGTGCAAATCCTGTCTGTGGTTTTTCTTTTTCAGTTCACACAGCTGGCAGAGCTAATGGATTAGACAGGTTCAGGCTTGGCTAGTTGTTATCGACGCTCTGAATAGTTGAGTTTTAACATTTATTGTAAATTTTGGTGTTTGAATATCACTAATACAAAATGTAATTTTTAGATGTAATAAGGAAATAAATAAACCCACCTGAAATGATCTGCTGGATATTTACCAGAAAGGAATTCAAACGACATAAATTCAGGCATATTTCAGTACACAACACTAAGGTTTCTGTAGAGCCCTATCTAGGTTCCTGCTTTGTTGATCTCATGCACTTGCATGTGCTCTACAGGTGGCTGTAATGTGCTAGCAAAGGGAGGGAAGAAAAAGACTCCTAGCACGTGAATGTGGATGCAAACAATTCAGCATTTATATTAAACTTTAAAAAACTGCCCTTGCAAATGTTTTCTGAAGTAAATGCATTCACCACATTTATTAGAGCTCATGAAAACATTTATGCTGAACACTACATATGCTTTTAGTCCCATTTTTAAACTCTCACATCCCCTCTTTGACAGCCAACTTTTCACTTTGAGTGTGGCCACTTCCGCGTTCCACTCCAAACCACTTGTTTTCTATCTTAACCTGGCCCATATGTGTCAGATGCCAATACTAATTATTATGACCTTTCTTTGCTTCCATAGATATTCCTCTGTGACATACTGTTATCACATAGTGAATGAGGGTCTACAAGAAAGCGTCTGTATATTTAAAGACTAGAAGGAAAGGCAGTGGGTAGTGCAAGAAAATCTTATTGTATCTAATAATGACGTGAAGCAAAAGATTTAAGCAGACATTTTTGTTTGTGTTTTCTTCCAGTAATGTCGCAAGTGTTTTTTTTTTTCTTTTTCTTTTGTCTCTGTCTTTTAAATAAAACAAGAAAATGGAGAAGCTTTGAATGGCTGCCGTCTGTTTGCCAGGGAAGGCTGCTCTCCCTGAAACTTAAGCACTGTAGCAGAGAACAAGAGAGAGCTTTGAGTATGAACACATCAGACTCTAGCTGCATCTCCATCAGCAGAGCAGGGTTTGTTCTGTTGTGCTTTGTAAAGAATGCTTTCCTCTCTCTGGCTCATTTGGAAGCCCTGGGCTGTTAAATCCCTGGTAGAATCTCATAGATGTTGTCTTGATCTGTTGCCTGTAGGGACAAACTGTCTTCTGATATCTGTGGCTGCTCTCTATGACTCGTCCTTTTATAAATGTCTTTTTGTAATATGGAAATACGGAGTGTGTGTGTGTGATGTGAGAGGGCATTTTTGCAGCACCATAGACTGTCAGGACATTGCAGTATTCACTATCTCCTAAACTGTTTCTACAAATCTTTGCTGTTAAATCAACACTGACTCACCAGGGTCACGTGGATGTTTTTCCTTCGCCATGATTTCTTCAACAGTTTTCCTCTACAGCTCAGACATAATGCTACACAATATGTGAGGGTACTTTGCTTTTGTTATGTTTTAGTAAGAAGTCAGATACACGGCGACAGTTTTGTTAAATGTTAAATGTTTTCTACAGTTTGTTTCATTTTCCATGTAGCCGACAGAGGAGCTTGTACATTACACTAGAATACTGTAGAGAAGCATGAGAGTAAGTGAATGTGAAGTCAAAACGTGTATCCAAAATTTGACATTTATTTTTAAATTCCGCAGTCAGTTTGATACATCGTCACACTCACACAGGAAACCTGATTGGATAGACCTCAACCATTACACCAGTGTTTCAGACATGTTCTGTTTAACTTTGTGTCTAAGGACAGAATCTTGTTTTTACTACTTGTAAATAGAGAAATGTTTGCATGTATGACGCTCACTATGTGATGGGCAGTACTGCCAAGAGGATCTTGAAGTTGAGTCATGGCAACTGGATTCATCCTTGTCAGTTCAAGATCTTTCACTACTTATCTAAGTAGCTTCTTCGAGCTGAGCAAATTTGGTTAGAGACCTTGGGTGTATCGTTCAGGGTGGTTTCACATCTCACCTGACCTGAGGAGAACTAAGCTAAAGATCATGGACCTAATGTAAACCATCCTGCAGGATATACTTAAGGTCTTTTACCAACTTTCCTTTTTGGATAAGTGGTGAAATATTTTATCCTAACTAGAAAGAAGTCCAGTTTCCACAATCAACTTGCAGATTTCCTCACTTGGAGGATGATGATGAAGATGATGATACAAATAGAACACAAGATAATGTCAAGGGATAAGACTGGTCTTTTTCTGTATTTTTACAAATTTCCCAGAGACTAAAACCAACAAGTCATCAGAATCGGCTCTATTCACTGTAATGTCTGTCCATCTTGAACCTGATGTCACTTATTTGTCAGTTGTTGAGAGCTGCTGAAGCTCATTCACTAAAAATGTTTTTAGTAGCATTTTTTTCATGACAGTCTTGTATTGAAGAAGTTGTAAGAAGTGATGTTTGTTTTCAGTTGTTTTTCAGAGGAAAAAAAAGTAATGAGGTCACATTTTTTTTGTGAGGAGGAAACATGTCACCCAATGCAGTGGTGTGTTTCACCGATATGTTTAATAGGTTTCTTTGGACTTTGCTGAGCTGGAGCAGCTCTCACGCACAGAGAATTGCATATGTTTACTTTACTATTACCCCATGTTGTCACCTCAGCTGTTTATATATAAAGTTTGGTGCCCATACTTTTTTGCTGATTTTGTTTATACGTTTGTTTTAGTTTTTTGAACGTTTAAAGTTTTGAAATAACAATGGAGCAGACAAATAAGCAAAATAAGACACATCGTGGTAAGTAGAGGCAGTTCATTCATGGTAGAGATTTTCCAAATTTACAGTTTAATTCAGTTTTAAAATTTTGAGCCACTGTTCAGTTCATAATAGATCTTTGTTTTTGGGGGGATTGAAACTTGGGAAAACACAGATAACCTTATCTCAATTCAGAACCGTTGCAGACATTTAATATGGTCTGTATCTTTAGCCATAGCTGCTGCTAATGGCCACCAGGGGGCAGATACATTAATCATAACTGGATTGCTTGGGTCAATTTAGGAACATACATTTTGGCACCGTTACAAAAATAGAATATTTTTAGGTCAGACATTTCTTGTTTGACAAGAAGCTGAAACCCCTTTTCATTTCTCGTCATATAGTCAACGTCACATTTAACATTTTGCAGTCCATTTGTAACTCATTTATTTGGTCTAAGAGTCATAACTGTGTGATGAGGGGCAGTCCCAGCTGACGGGTACAGTAGAAATGAAAAGAAGTAGGGTTTCACAATAAAACTGATGACCTGAGTTCAGTAGTGTCACACTCCTGGACAAATATTTAATTTCATTAGAATAAAAAGAAGCAACCTTTCCTATGATCTCACTAGCTTCCTAAACATAAAAACTGCTGCTGCCCTTAACCTGTGCACTGCTCCTTATGACCCACATTATCTCTGTTCCTGTGACAAAAATCTTAATTTTAGGTCCACATAGCAGCTAGTTGTTGTTGAACTTTCAACCTTATTTCATGGTCTTCATCATATGTAAAATATGTGGATTTCTTTTCTTTTTTTCTTTTTGGACTTTCACATTTGAATTCTGTTGAATTCCTCTATATGTTAATGTGCCAACTCAGTTTATCCAAGTGATAAATTTGTCTGCAAATGACTCCTCGAACCCATGACTGTCCACATTTTCTAACTTGAGAAAAGAGAGTTGCAGAAGCTAAGCTGCCCTGATGGGAGTAGGTCTGAGATGTAAAGCGATCGCTCAAGTCACAACTCCATAAACACAGCCTCACCCCCACCTCATTTGGTACCTGTGTGTGTGGACTCTGTATATTGCATCTTTGTTTGGACAATAAATGTGTTTGTTCAACTTGGAATGTGGAGTAATATTATACTGTTCCAACTTAAAATTCTCTCCTCTTTATAGACAGTATCTTTATATAAATACATTTGTGTATATATAGTATACAGTTGCAAGAAGTAATGGCACTGTCTGAAATGTGCTCTGACCCAGAGTCACAAATGTCAACAAAGCAGCCCCAAGTGATGACGATCCCTCCACTGTTTTCATGTTAGTTCGCAGTTCCTCATTTTCCACCATGCATACTGCTGTGAACAGTTCTGCTTTAGCTTCATCAGTCCACATCTTGTTCTCAGTAGCACCACGGTGCCTTTTGGTAAACATTATGTTTGGGGCTGATACATACATATACCTATTATTATGTTCCTGAAAGACACTGCCAGCTTCAGTGTTGCAGGTTATGCTTCATTAATTCCCATGGGAAATTCTACACAGGCTGCTATATTAAGTGATTAGGAACACTGGGCACACTAGGCACAGCACTTTCTGGCAGCAGTCACACTGACTGAAGGGTTAGAGTCAGAGTCCATGATAAGCTAAGCAGACTTTTTAGCACAAAGAAACAAATGGAATCAGGTTGATTACTTTTGTCTTTTATTTCAGATATAAAACAATATAAGCACTGTGGAACTGGTTTAAGTAGAAAAAAAGTCCATATAGATGTTCAGAACTTAGAGAATGAAGGGACAAGAAGTCCAATGCCAGCAAGCACTGGGCAAAAGGCAGGGAAAGACCCTGGACAGGTCACCAGTCTATGACAGTCAATCCAGGATGACTCAGAGGCTGCAGAGGGGGAAGAAGAGGAGGAGGAAGAAGAAGAGGAGACATGTTAGAGTGAGCCAGCAGAGGCATCAGCAGCTGTGAAGCAGTTTGAAAGGAGCGCCGAGCTGCTTTGGACAGAATTTGTCTGAGTGAAGCGTCTGATATGAAGTCTTTTCTCTGTGCTGCTGGCAAGCGCAGACGGCTGGAGGTGCCAGCACCTCCCCCGCCTCACCGCCAGTGCTTCTACATCCCAGAGGAGAGGCGTGACTGAAAACAGTGAATGCAGAACAAAAAGAGGAAAAGAACTGCATCAGGAACACACTCAGTACGCTCCAGGACAAAAAGAAATGGGGATCATGTCCAAAAAACAGCAAAAGAAGGTAGAAGAAGAAGCTCGTCTCTTATCGGCTCTGGTGACTTTGCATTTGGCCAAATCGTCCACAGATGGTGTCTGCAGGTTCTCGGGTGATCAGACGGTCTTCCTGGCAGTCAGGACTCTGACGATAGAGCCCACTCCTCCCACTGCCAGAGCCTGAGGACACACACACAGTAGTTTAAAGACATCCACTCTTCATATAGCAAATGCTGAGTCATTTTACATTTGACTATAAATCCATGTGTGTACAGCTGCACACATCTGGCATATCAACAAATACCTCAAGGATATCACTGAAAAGAATTTGTCTGTAAGTCACTGCTTTACCTTTTCGTGCCACTGCAGCAGCACAGCGCTGCTGTTGTCTGAGGGTTTCTCAAAGCCTCTGTAGATGTATTTCATCAGCAGGTCCACTCCTGCTTTGTCGAGAGAGCCGACAGCTTTCTCTATGTCGCTGCTCTTAAAGCTGCTCAGCACTTTGACCACTAGCAGTTCTGCTCGGTCCTACACACACACACACACACACAGGATACTGTACATTAGATAATATTTTTAGATACATCTAATCAGATCATAGTGGAATCATGTAGAACCAACAGAAGCATTTTGAACATTTTCCACTTCCTGTACTTTCTATAATTGTTTCCATCAATTAGGCCCTGACATGTTATTTAAGTATTATCTACAAATCCAGCCTAAACTGGACTTCATATCAGAATGCTTTTACATGTACTGGCTTTAGTCTGTTTAAATCAAACGCTTGTTTGCTTTCCTTCTTGGTGTGAACACAGTAACTGCACTCAGTCTGCACCACAACATCCACACAGAGACCAACAAAAAGATAGACGATCTGAATCAGCAACTGAACTCTGGTTTCGTCCTCCTGGTGAGAACGCAAACCAAACCAAAAGATATGAATCCCATAATTTGAGGACACTGAATTATGTGTAGATTTTAATATCTTTCCTCTGTACACCCAAAGCACACATGGACCAATGTGGAGTCATAAGGCCATATAGTGCCTCATGGACATTGATGGACACAGAATGCAATAAGCAATCACCGGGAGAACGGCCAACCTGAGTAGAGTAACCTATATCATGAAATTCTCTCTCCCCTGACACAGAAATAGTAACAACAGCATTAGTCCACAACACAGGATCTTCTTCTGGTATTTATTTAGTTTGTTCTCACAGCAGACACATCTGACCAATAACCACTTGTGTGGTTTAAAGCGACACATTTTGGTGCGCATCGGTTTTTCTCTGAGTGAAAAGAAACTGAACCAGGGTCAAAATGCAACAAGTTGACAAACTCATCAAGTGATTCGGACCAGAGCAAACACTATGTCGTGAAAAAGAATTCAGATAAGAATTAATGGCACAAAACAAATGTTACAAATGTGTTGGTACTTTTATCTCCATCTACACCAGAATTCAATAAAATCACTGCATGTGGGGCAGAGTAGGGAAAGTACAAGGGAAGTTATCCAAGTAGAAAGTACAGATTGAGTCTGAGTAATAAGACGTAACACGAGGTGACAGAAAACTCTTATATGCAGCTTCTATCTGCATTTGGTATAATTTACATGTCAGTTAATAAATGTCAGCCACAGTATTCAGCAGGACGCTGAATAAAGCTCATTTCTCACTTTCTTCCTCTTTGATTTCCTTTGCTAATGCACACAGCTATTAAAAGCTGAATGAGAGCATGCGTTTGCTGAAGGGTGGTTGAAGAAGGAGAAAATGTCACAAATCAAAAATAGAGAATGTTAGAGAGTTGCTGTAGTTACACAGTGACGCTTTGACCAACAACTAGATACCTTGGCATTCTGGTTCTTGGTGTTGACGGGAGGGTTCTTCAGCACAGCGAGCAGAGCTCCGTTCATGTTCCCCTTGCAAAACAACAGTCAAGGACTGTAGGGTTAGACAGGATAGACATTCATACACTCAGCTGCTCACACTTCAGGACCACCTCTGTGTGTATTCTTGTTTTATCATGTGCCAAATATTTTCAGTTGGTGACAGGCCTGGACTGTTGCTGCACACCTGTATATCATCAGGCATTAATGGTATGGTCACAGATGTGGACGTTACTCATGCTGTGAGCACTAATGCACAGTGACACTATCACAGATAACAAGCCGAATGTGCGACAGTGCTGGGCTTCCAACTTTGTGGCAAACACAGGTATCACCCAACTCCACTATCAGTGTGATCAGTCAACTACTGAGGCGACCACACCCTCCTGTGCCGACACCCGGAAGCTGCTATTTGACAGCTATTCAGAGGAAATCCACTGCAAACTTCCCACTTTATTTCTGATAAATTTCACCGATGTCTTATTTGCCTTTTTTAAACACAATGTGAACAGCAACGCTTGGCTTTATTCTAACACCGTTACAAGTTAAATTGTCACTTCGGCCTTCTTGTAGCCCTCAGCTAACTTAGCTAACGTCAACGTTAGTTACATGGCAAACAGCGCTCACAGGTATTAATAAGCCTGTGTTGTAAAACAGTTTGCGGCCGTTATCGTTAATGCAAAAGAAACGTTATGCAGAATAATAAGTAAAGTTAAAGGATATTGTCTAAGCAGAGCGTCCACTTCTGCTTCGTCCGGACCACCTTGGTTCTCTCCTCCGTCTTCCTCGTCCACAAACTTGTTCTCGTCGTATTCGTCTACGTCTACCTTCCTGAACCGGTCGGACGCTGTATTTTTGGACATTTTGGACGCAGTAATTAAGACTATTGAGAGGAAAACCGGCTTTAAGGACAACAGATATTTCCAGCTGAGCTATCCAGTTTGTCTCTAACTACTACCGCTTCCTTACTTCCTTTTCTTTCTACTCTTCATCGACTGTATTAACACTTTACTCCACGGAACAGGGATCTTACCGCCACCTACTGGACTGGAGACGACAGTACCAGACTGGCTTCCTGATCAATCACTGAATTCTGCCTTAATGGTGGTGCTCCCTTCTAGGCAATCTCATCTGTTGTTTATTTTGAATTTTGAAGAATCTGTATATTTAATAGATTTATAAATACAAAAATTATTTTACATAATTTTCTAAAGAGGGAAAAAAAAATCTATACTTACTAGATTCTGAAATGTTGGAATATGACGACCTGACCAGTGCACGTGCGCACTGTGGGGGAAAAAATGAAATAGTCATATTATTCACATCAAAGAGTCAAACTGAACTGGTTCAGTGCAAATACACTCAGATACAATTTCATGGAACCTGAAGTTTGACTCTAAGTAATTTTTAGTATTTTATTACTAATGAAATGCACAAAAACCCCCACTATATTAACAGAATTCTTGTTGTATCTCCATGCGTTGAAACATTCAGTCACACTGAAGTGACACTAATACATTTAGTTGTAATTTCACAACCTTTAAATATTAAATATTATTACTGAACAATTATAACCCCCAGGGGGCACAAAAACCAAGCTAATGAATGATCTCCCACAATGCCATTCTGCAGAGTTATTGGATTTACTGTGTCAACTTCAGCATAAAATGACTGTTACAACAACAATGACTGTTTTACATATAAAAACACAAGTAATAAACATTTTGCAATAACTTTTATACATACCATCTATAATGCCTGGGCGCTGTGTGTGTTGCTGGGTGCAGCAGGAAACCTGAACCAGACCCACAGCTGGCAATGCTTTTCACTACCCTGCTGGTTTTCATAAATGTGCAGTGTTGAGCCTAGTGGAAATCATTACACTATAATACTTAAATTCACTATGGGAACGTTTCTGCAGACTTAAAAGTGCTCATCATCAGCAGAACCATTTAAGGAAACTAAGTCACATACAGATTAATTTAATCTGATGCTGTCACATGTCACTAAAATGACATTTACTGGATACATGATGGCTGCCATGTTGGAGTACTGCACTACAGCAACCTTGTCATAATCCCTGATAACATCCTCATTTCTGCTCACTGTGTTTATCACACGTTTCCTGTTCTTTCTTCTCTCATTTCACTGATTCACAGCCTTTCAAAGCAGCACAGTTGCATTATTATTCTGTCTTTATACTCGAACAAAACAACTCCTGAACTGCAGGAGACACATTCAGCTGGAATTTATTCAACTCAGCATGTGTCCTTCTACTTATTCTCAGTTTTTCTCCTGAAATATCCTCAGACCGCTCCACATTTAAACCTCAGCATCCATCCTGAGGTGATCAACTGTTCTGGTCAAGCACATTCAACAGCAGATTCTGCCCTCCACCTTTGCCCACTGAGGTTCAGTCCCTAAATCTTTTCACAGCTTTATAAACAGCAGATGCTGAAATACCTGAATACTTTGCAATGCTGTGTTGAGAAATGTTCTTTCTGACAAGTCTCTCATGAGGTCTGGCACACAGTGGTGAGCCATCTCTGCTTGTAAAGACTGAGCCTTTGGTGGATGCCTATTTTCTACCCAGTCACGATCCACTCAACCGTTGCCAACTACCCTGCTAATTTTGGAACCAGCCAGGATGGTGTTACTTGAAAATGTTGTCCAACCTGTTCCAACTTTCTTTGAGTTGAGTGGAGTTTGCATAATACGTTAATAAATGAATCTTTTTAGTTTCAGTGGCTTAAAAACTCCCAGCTTTTCTGAAAGTGGAGTTTGGAAAACGTACCCTTGTCACTGTTAATTAGTCACTGTGTGCTTTTAAGATTCTTTTGCAACTTATTCTTTACCTCATGGCTTAAACAAGGAGGAAACATCTCTGCCAGTCTAAATCCTTCCTCTTTGTTACCTGAAACTGTTCTTTGTATTCTTCTGCTCTCAAACAACATTCATTAAGTTTATTTTATCCCCATACTTCCTTGTTCCACTCTCACAGAAAATCTTCACCAGCTTTCACAGAAAGATGTGGAACATGTGGTGCATTTGCTAACATGTTTAAATGTATTAAAATTATACAAGTATATTATTGGATAAAAGCAAGTGAACAGGAATAGTTGAATTATCTTGGGTTAGATCAACTGTTTCTGAAGTGAGGAAGTAAAAATATCATTCAAATCACTGAGAAAGGAAAATGAAATCAAGGAACTGAGCTGCATAAGACAAAACCCTGCTGTCTGTATCTGCAGCAGAGCATGTGGATCAGCAGATCCAATGGAAAAACCCAGAAGAAGAACAACACCGAGCTAGAGCAGCTCTCACCAACACTGCCACCAGCCTGTTCTTTATTTTCCCCATGTTGTTCCATCTCAGTGAATCAGCAAACACGCCCAGTTCCAGTCTCTACAATACTCTGAGGATGCGACAACAGCCGTATCCAACATAAACTACAGGAAATTCTTGGTGAGGAACTGGCAAACACAATTCCAACACACTGAAGAGGATGTTTTACAGTATGTTTTTAGGATTCAAATAAAGCACAGATGCTGTTTTTGAAACACACAAATAACAGGACAGGGATACTGTCTTTCTGCAGTGTTTCTGACACTAAGACTCTCAAGACATTCAACAGGTGGGTGTCCATCCAACATTTTATAGTTGTTTCATTCAAACATTAAAAAGAATTAGATGCTGAAAATTTAAGAAACACATATCAAAGCTTAACTGTGAAATAATATAATGCCTCAATAAAACTGAAAGACCACAGTTGTATTGTTTTTTCATGTTTTTCACCCTTTGAGTTTTAATTCAAATTTAACGTGAATTTGCATTTCAACAAAGTCTGCATGCATTACAATGTGATAAATGTGATTTTGTGTATTTTTTTAGGTCTGTGGTGTTGTACAGTCTCAACGCAAGGAGATGCCACAGTAAAAGCCATTAAATAGTAATGAGCTATGTGGTAAACTATAACTCAGACTAATCCATGCTTTGTGTGGCTCGTCAGGATGTAACAAGCCCAACTGATGGTGGACAAGTTCAGTGCTATCCTGAACAACCCGTCTCATCCGCTTTATGATGAACTGTGGCAGATGGGAAGTGCCATCACATTAGTAATTCATTTTAATTGTCATTGCTTTTTATTTCACTTTTCTCTCACGTTGCTGTAACAAGTGAATTTCCCTGTTGTGGACTATTAAAGTATCATGTTATCGAAATGTGTGGGTAAGAATACTGTAGTTGTAGAAAAGTTGACCAGCAGTGATGCACTTATTTTTAGAAACACCAATCTCTGACCAGAGGCAAGAATGTCTAAAGGTCTTGTTACTGTTCAGTTTATTCTTTCATTGTTTTATTTCACAATGAGGAAACCAAACTACAATATGTCAAACAGAACGCTTTACTTGGCAAATCAGGATTAATTCAAGTAGAGTAGAGCATCATAGAGCATATACTGAGTTTATATTCTACTGCCACTGTAAAGCAAAAAGGTTGAAGACAGAAATATAAAATGTTACAATCACGTCATGTGAATGTGTTTGTAGAAAAATACTTTATATATAAACAATATTAATGTAAGTAGTGGTAAATAATCATTTTATTAGTATTTCAATGGTTTCATATATAAAAACTTGCACTTGAGGTGAGGTTCCTGTCTTAAAACTATTAGATATTCAATCAGTACTGTGTGAATACAGATATAGCAGGTATCTGGGATGAGACCGGACCACAAGGACAGGGACCAGTGCGTGTGTGTGTGTGTTTTGCCACATTTTAAGCAAACATCTTGAATTTGCTGCCATCAAGGGGTGATATCATCAGCCGTGCTGAACCTGGGGAGTGGAGGGGCCGCCACATGTTCCTCCAGATCACCGTACAGAGTCGGGAAACCAGCAGGACACATGCCAACACCAGCAGCACAACTGACAGCAAACCAAGAAAGAAAAATGGAGCAGTGACTGGGTTAACCATAGGAACTTCAGGAATGCTTGCTTAAAAAATGCAAAACATTTTAGGGAACATTCTACATGCAACATCTTCACTTTATAAAGACTCTTATGAAACTGTAGACTAATTATACTTCTCAGTGAAAGGGTGTGGACAGTGAAGAGCTCATTTTAAATACATAAAATTATCTCCATATAACAACACTCAATAACATTTTCATTTTTTTGCAAATGTATTAAAAATATAAACTAAAATGTCTCACTTATCTTATTTACAACACTAGTCACATTTACAGATGCAGCTCTCCAAACTGTGAGCTGCATCCTGTAAAAGACAGCCTGGTAAACTCCACTAGAAACTTAAAGGTAGAGCTCGTGCTGCTCAGTCCTGATGTTTAGGTTCCACTCACCCATGAACACAGTGTTTGGAGTGGGATCAGCTGCTTTAAAATGTCTGAAGACGTTTCCCACCAGAGCCACAATGACTACAGGGTAGACTGTCAGGATGTTACGCACCCAACGGTCCAGCACCCAGTTCTCAAGAATGAACCTACACACAGACAGAGAAATATGAATAACATAAATGATCTCACAATGATCATAAAGACTGGATATTTGCTAAAGTTCCAACAGCCACTGTACTAAACTATTATTCACTAAAGTCCAAAGTTAACTAAACTAAGTACTCATTCATCATTTCCACTTGTCCAGTCAGAGCTCACCATAGCACCACCTCTGCAAACAGAACGCACAGAGACGCAGTTGCTGCTGTGCTCTTGTCCACGCCCCACAAGTGGAGAACCAGTGAGAAGTTGACCAGAGAGGCGATGGACACCCACGTGGAGTACAGAGCCAAGCCATTCTGGACCTGAACATGTCCATAAGCACAAACATTAGATTATTATTAACAACGGACAGGGTGGATTTAAAAGCAGGAGTTTTTCCATCAATGACATCCAAATAAATCTGAACACACTTTTTGCTACAGCTCTCTGCAGTATTATCTGTCTGAGCCCTACCAGTATTCTGAGACAGGCCAGGTCTTTGCGGTGGTACGTCTGTAACCAAAGTCCATAGTAATCTGTGGCAAAGCAGCAGCAGAACAAAGCACTGTAGCTGGACAGGGCTATCAGGATCAATACAACCAGAGCCGCCAGCATCAACCTGTGAGACAGAGACAACCTGCAGGTCAGATGCAACAAATACCAGTGGCTTTACAGTGATGTTGATGATAATGTACAATTACGATCATCTACATAGCAGAGTGCACATTTTCTAAAACATTAAGTGGAAATGAAAACTGTTTAAAATATCTAAACTTGCAGCTTTATTAACAACTTCTTTTAATTTAATAGCAAGGCAACGTCTGCAGGTACTGTATGTATCACTGCAGAGCTTTTCACTTCTGCTTCACGAAGAATAGATCATTGTTTCAGTGAGGTGTAAAATGATGCCAACATTTTTAGTCACAGCTGTAAAACTTATTTCAATCATTGTTTGTAGGGTTCCTGTTAGTCTTGGTTTTCTGGGCAAAATAACAAACTAATAGACAGGAAACATACTCTCTGTCCCACAGCAGGAGCCAAGCCATGTTCAGAACCAGGTTGGACAGCCAGCAGAAATAGAAGCTGTAGGGCAGCAGACACTGAGCCCAGGATCTATTAACAGAAAGACAAATATCAGTTCCATCTGCTTGTGTAGTAACATCAGTAACTATGTAGTATGAATATTTACCCTCTGAACACATATGAGGTGATGTATAAGACCATCAAAGTGAGCCAGGTATAGATAACACCCCAGATAGAGAAGGTCCAGCCAGCTGGAGTGATGTCCGTCTCGTAGCGTGCTGATACATTACCAGTAGAGGAATAAAAGGGTCCTGGAAAAACAACACACACAATTAGAAATGCCTGGTTCTCCGTTGGCATTCCAGTACATCCCAAAGGTGCTGGGTGGGGTTGAGGTCAGAACTCCAGTCAAGGTTTTGGACACCAAATAGGGAAAACCATTTCTTCTGACTCTGAGCATGGGAACACTGCCACATGGAAACAGGAAAGGAATGTTTCAGCTGGATTAAAGCATGATTTTTAATCATTATTACAGAAATAACTAAGTAATAGTAATAGTAATAGTAATAACAAATTACAATTTGTGCACACATATGAAGACACATGTTATTTCATGAAATCACTAAACAGGAACAGTTCATTGCAGAGGCTGTTTCCACTGCTTTAGAAGAACTTAAGGTCTTTACAGCTTCACTCTAGTAGAAGTACCAGTACAATTTAAAGATTTATTAGTCTTCCATTCAAAAACTGACTCCAGCAAACGTTAGTTGCTTATTATTAACTTTGTGTCCTCTCTCCTGTAGTTGTGCTTCTCTCTCTCTCTCTCTCTCTCTCTCCTCTGCAGGTATCATCTGCCCTGAAACTGTGTATTCCAGCTGTTCAGCTGCTGGTCCATCCAACCTGCCTACCTGCCTGCCTGTTGCTTGTTGTTGTTGTTGTCATGGGTTTTGTGACCTGTTGTTCTTTTCTCTCTTTCTTTCCACCCACCCCAACCAGCTGAGGCAGATGGCCGCCCACCTTGAGCCTGGTTCTGCTGGAGGTTTCTTCCTTTTTTAAAAAGGGAGTTTTTCCTCGCCACTGTTGCCTAGTGCTGCTCAAGAGGGATTTGTTGGGTTTTCCTTATTATTTAATTGTATAGTAAGGTCTTAAACCTTACACTGTAAAGTGCCTTGAGATGACTTTTGTTATGATTTGGCGCTATATAAATAAACTTGAATTGAAAAATTGAATTGTTATTTTTATAGTAGAATAATCAATGGTTACTAAATACTTGTATTCAAACTCAGTATCAGTACATGCCCAAAAGAAAGTACTTGTAATTGGCCTGAACAAAAAATGTCTACATCCCTAATCAAACAGATTTGAAAAACATCTACAAACGGTGTTTCTGATCTGTTCCGTCCACAGTATTTAAAAAAAATCTGATGTGGGGAGCAGTGGTGGGAGGACGGTTACAGGACAACCAGACAAAGACACATCCCCAGCATAGATTTCAGGGAATGGTTGGTTCTCTTGCATTTAACAAGGTGACTCAGCCCAGCTGATAACTGTTATTGTTATATTGTCACACATACAGACCCTGGAGACACGTCTGTTGTAGTGATTAAGGAAAGTGCCAGAGGATTCAGCTGATTGTGCTTTCATGTTCTGATGTTACATACATATATACTTTAGTGTTGGTGCCCATGTTCCACACAGCCAAAGCTTGAGGTACAGTCAGCTTCATAAATAATGGAACAAAGATGTTTTTGAATTTGTCCTGTGTACACCACCACACTGAATTTAAAAAGAGACACTCATATGTGAGCCAAGTCAAGACTTTCAGCTTTAATTCAAGGGCTTTGACAAACTGTGGCATTAACTATTCAGGAATTACAGACATTTTCATAAACACATGCACATTTTCAGAGGCTCATAAATAATGGAATAAATGGCTGACGAGCAGTTGCACATCCTGGTGTGGCCTGTTCCCATAATACTCCAACACTAATCAGGCTGACCAGCTCGTATGTACAACACTGACGGTAAAGTTGTGTTTGCATGCTGACTGGTAGTGAAACAGCCAGTTTGGACTCTTCACTTTGTTCTCAAGAGTTTTTTCTAAACACTAAACCATCTGAAATCAAGTGTCACTAGCCCTGCAGTTTGGGTTCCTATGCCCATTAAGTACAATGTCCCACCCTATCAACCCTATCAGGTTAGCTGCCACTATTTGACTCTCAAATAGCGCTAGTGTTAGTACATGTCTCTCAGAAAGTGCTTGTTTAGCTATAGAGAAAAATTAGCAGTGAAATAACCATGGATACAGCTACAGACTTCAAGTGATGTTTTTATGTATGTACCAAAGTAAAACTCTAAGCAGTGAAACTGTTTGGTTCAGTGGAGTCGGGGTTTGGCTCCTCCAGTGAGTCACTTTATGAGGGAGGAAATAACATTCCACACACAAAGTTGTAGCTATTCATTTTTCTAACTTTGAACAGTTAGTAATAAAACTGTCAGAGAAATTTAGTGGGGTGATGAAACCCTTCTTTCATGAAACTACTGACACCTCACGAATGTGACAAAAAGCCGTCAACTACACGTTGTTATTCTGTGATGGCTCATAAGCAATAAGCTCAAAACTACATGGAACCAGTGGTTTAATCGTTAATCTAATGCATTATATTTTACAATTGCATCAGTATCTTAATCTGAAGGAAACTAGTAACTATAGCTGTCAGGTAAATGTAGGAGAATAAAAGTACAACATAAAAATACAGTAAAATATTAATTCAAACAGGAAGGAAATACTAAAATAAAGTGCACAGATTGCACTTAATGTACCTCACCAGTTAAAAGTCTGGAGTCACATAGAAATGACCACGTGTTCTAAAGAAAAGCTGATTTTATCATAACTAATTGATCAGAACTACAGTGCAGATATTGTTAATATTGTAAGTGACTATTGTAGCTGAAAATTAATATTTCTATAAACTTACAAAGGACTATAATCAGTTATCATTAGTACTATCTTCCAATAACAAGTTATGTTTCTTAATGTTAGTTAATTAATCTAAAAGATAAACGGATCATTAGAAAATCATTTAGCAATGATGGTAACACAGCTGAAGACACAGATCAGAAACCCACAGACACATGACAGCAGTTCATTACAACTGAAGTGTTAACAAGGAACAATACGGCTGCAATATGGGGTGAGATGAGGCATTAAAAGGTCAATCCTAGGACCTGAAGCCTGTGGCAGGAACTAATGTGATACATATGGTTACAAAACAGCAACAGCACTAGTGTTTATCTGCTCACTGGAGACACAGTGAGGAAGCAAACAGTTCATCCAGCCCAGAGCCAAGAAGTGGTTCAGTATGCCACACCCAAACCCTGGAAGAATGAATCCTTCAGACTGTTCCTTTCAGTTTATTCCGACTGTCTCTTTTACAGAAAGTCATTGTAATTGATTTCACTCCGGGATTTCTTTAGATAATGTTGTTGCTTTTATTTCTTTGTCATTCTAACACTGAAAGCACCACTAACTAAATTCTACACATTTTTAATAGCAGTTATGTGGAGTAATAAAGGCTAAATCTATTTTTAGAATTAGATGGAATAAGTTAACTTTATTAACAGTAACTAACAAATAAGTTCAAACACAGAAAACTGGCACTTTTTTCTGGTGAGAAGTAAAAAGCAGTAACTAATGTTGATGTGCCTGTCCAGTGTAATTAGTTAGCTAACACAGAATTGGTCATGGAAATGATTCCTCTTTGATTTGACTAATTACGTTCACTGTCAACGAGGGTGACGACAAAACGAGCAGCCAACAAAACCGTTACATCAGTGAGCGAGTGTCGCTCCCAGTAAAACCGTTTCGTAACCAGTGAAAACTATAAGGAAGAAAACTGTGTAGCGTTTGAAGTTATACCAAATTAAACGTGATAAGAACCGAGTTCATGACGCGACATTAAAATAAAGTCAACTCTAGCTTGGTGTCTGTAACTCTTAAAAACATAACGTTACTTTAACTCACCTGTGCCTGCTCCAGCCAAAGCGTTAATAACTAAAACGGCAACAAAAACCGCCGTACACAGGATAATTACGAAGATTCGTGGGCAACTGTTTTCCTTCATTTTCCCAAACGTTGCTTCTCTGTTTAGTGCTCGGAGTAAAAGCTGCTGCTGCTGCTTTCACTGACCGTCAGGGCGGAGAAGGAAACAAAAGCGCACGTTGACCAAATGATGCCTTCACGTGCTTTATGTAAACTCCCACAGGCTCGAAGTAAACACTTATAAAAGACAAGTTCTCAGTTTCATCACAGGTCGACATTTGAGGAGTAGAAGCAGATATGAGACGCATTTAAGCACTAATGCCGCCCTCTGCAGGATAATACTCCAGTCTGCAGCTAGCTGTCTGGTGTGTTGGAGGTACTAACTGACTTGCTCATATTTAGATGCTACAACACTCAAAGTGTAAGTCAGGTGCAGAACAGAGAGACACATTCAGTAAACTAAATGAAAGGTTCAGATTAAAACGTGTTTTGCTGAATGACTGTGCTGATGTTTATTCTGTGTAATGAAGAGATTATGTTTTTGTATCATGGTTTCATCTCTGCCTTGTTTTTCATTTGCGTATACACCAATCAGCCAAAACATTCAGTCCTCCAGGTGGTTTTAACGTCAGGATAAACTGGAACTGGAGGATATAATGTTGTTGCTACTGTGTATGTACATAATTAAATCACTGATTGTACAGTTTAAATTGTTGTTCATCCACCTCTGGTAATAACCTCAAACAAGTACTGTAGATATGCATTAGACAGGAGGAACTTTGGATCATTCTTCCTACTGGGCTGGGCTCTGACCGGGCTTTTCCAAAGGGCAGATTCTGTGTCTCCCAGGTTGTTCTGTCCTGCTGCCAGTGAGCTGCAGCTTGTCGACAGGCATGCTGACATTATCCTGTAGGATAGTCTGATAAACTTTCCAATTCATTTGAACTGTCCAGTCCAGAAGCAGCAACACAGCCGCACATCATGATGCTCCACCGGACTTCACAGATGGGAGGATGTTTACATCTGCTGCTGTTAATACTTATTATACCCAGTCATATTAACGCATCACTACAGAGGTTCATAGCTGTCAGTGTGTGTATATATATATATATATATATATATATATATATATATATATATATATATATATATATAAATAT
>OMLM01000596.1:0-20528 GCA_900302695.1 Helostoma temminkii
TCAATATAATCCATTTATACGATGAAGATAAACTGTATTAACAACATTTTAAAATAGGCAGTCATATAGTTTTCCACTTGAACAAACAAAAAGAGAAGCTATGGTCTTAAAACGGGAGAAACAATTGCACCCAATGAAGCATTTATTGCATACAGCACAGCACCAGTATTTAAATATAGCTATATTTTCTGAAGTGAATATTGCACCAGCAAAACCAGATGAGAAAACACTGCAACTGCAACAGTTTGGAAACTGTCCCCATGCCAGAGGCTACGTTTCTCGCTCAATTTTGTTTCATTAGATCGCTCTCAGTGAACACATGCATGACACCATTACACACACAAAGACCTGCAGCAGTCCAAGTTCAAGCAGGAGAGAGCTTAATCTCATTAGGACTATGAATCCTACACATGTAGTTAATGCATGACCATAGATGCAGGTAGACAAGCATACAGTGACATTAATCCAAGCCCCTAACCTAGTTAGCTCTAATGCACAATCTAAAGCAAAACAACATACTGTAGTAAGATAATGATGCCCATAATTACAGCTACTGATTCTACATACATGCAAATAAACATTTAAGAGCTAAATATGAGCACAGATCACACAAAGAGGTTTAGCAGATAAGGCTAAAGAGTGAGGCAAAGATCACAGAAAAAAAAGATAATGTTGTGTCTGCGATACAAGATAAAGCTAAGAGGCAGTTAATTTGTGCTCAAAAAAATTTAAAAAAAATTTAAAAAAAAAATCATACTTTACTTTGGCACACAATAGCTAAACACACATACAGGCTTACCTTCTGTAGGCTTGTTGGGTTGAGTTGTGATTTATCGATGATCTTTATTGCAACCTGAAAAGGAGTGACAGGGTGTAATGTGAATATCCACATTCAGAGTGGGCCAATTTAACTGACACTTTAGCCGTTGTGAAGCTACATCCTAGATTCTGAGATGGCCAAGGAGTATCATGATATTTAACTTCTGGCCCACTGCTATGTGCAGTTGGTTCCTACTTAAGCATAATTATGTGAATAATGGGACAACATAACAATATTGAGTTTGTCTCAATATAAATTTAGCCTAATCCTCAGTACAATGCTGCTATGCAGCTAAATCAACTCTCCGTTACTGCTCACATGACATGAAGAAGACACAACATTTCATAATATACCAAATTAATATAGTACTAGGTACTTATGTCAATATTAAACAATTATATTGGTCCCTAAATTAGTGTGATCATGAGTGGACACAGAGATGTTGAAATGAAGAAAACTTGTTGCTGATTAATGTTTTCATTGATTATTTAAACTGTAGTTGCACTTGATATTAACTATTTCATTCTCCAAACTGCAAGGCTGTCTTGTCTCTATTAGAGTGGTCGCTCCTCAGGAATATGTGAGTGAGTGAGTCTTATTTCTGGAGTTTAAGACTCTGGACTAACAAATGTCCAGAGCATTTAAAAGGACATAGACGCTGAAATCCACTATACAAACCAAGACTTTTGTAAGAAGCTTAGCTACACGTGGTAACCCGGTCAAAGCACTGTGTCAAACTACTACTCAATGACTCTTCTGCTTTGTGTGGGTGAAAAACTACGACAGCTCTCACATGATCAAGGCAGTGGGTTTAACATGAGTTTCTACCGAGCCTGCTGGTGTTATCAACTCAACAAATGTAGGTCATGGTTTTATGAGATGAAAGACTACAGTGCATTTAAACGCAAACCACAAGAAAACATTAATGTCTCTCTTTAAGGGTTTAAGGGTCCAACTGTGCTGTGAGATGAAACAGTTACGGTTGGCTATAAAAGCTAGCAGAAGGTACAGTTAACTTGTAAGAACAGTCTTTAAAACTCCATCTTTGGACTGAGTTACAGGGTTCTGTTTTGGCCTTCAAACCCCAGAATTTACCCAAGAGTCAGCGTCATCAGTCCCAACATGCACAACTTTACTGCCATTTGCTTCAGTGCAGTCGTACAGCAAAAACAGTTTATTGCAGTTTTTTTCTTTTTGCAGTACTCTGTGTAAACTCACCTCTCGGCCGGTCAATATGTGTCGTGCCAGTTTGACCTTAGCGAAGTTGCCCTTTCCTATGGTTTTAAGCAGCCGGTAGTTTCCGATGTGCGGCTGCTCATCTGAACACAAGGCAATAGAGTTACGACATCGGGCACCAAGTGAGCGGCTTGACCAGCCAGTGCCCTTCTCTGAGCGGCTGGTTGACAGGGAGGTATGCTGAGGAGAGAGAGACAGAGAGAAAAAACATCAGCGTTTGAGGTAAAATGCCCAACACTGTTATCAGTTGGCCTTTGAAATATAAATTCAAATCAATCAAAGATGTAAAGCAAAAGTAACCAGGTCATCTGTTCTAATTTGACCCCTCATAGTGTTTGTTTCACACCGTCAGTGCTGTTAAACTATACATGTGCTGTGGCTGGACGATGTGAAATGACATCAGCACGTTATTTAAACTACCGCAATGCAACATGGAGCTGAGCCTAAACAGTCTGCCTATAAAGCACCTTCTCCTCACTCACTACTCAGAGAAGTGATCAGGCAAAATTATAGTAGCATGTCAGGGATCTGTATTTCTGTTCAATTCACAAATATTTACCTACTGTATAAATGTGTTCACTATCAGAGAAAGCAGCAAACAAAGGTTTAATCTGTAATGGGACATGACGAACAAGGAAGTAAGAAAGAACAAGAAGGTATTTGAGTTCCAGTCTTCAGGCCTCGCTACACTGGAAACAAATGAGGTATGCAGGTTATCAATTTATATGTCTATTTTTAACGGTGTCGTTCGCCAACTTCTATCGCTTCCTAAATCTAATAAAAACAAATGATAGCACTGTGACAGTCTATTGTCTTTAGGGCAGTTCATGACTGATAAAACAGGTGCGTCAGTCATCACCTCACAGCAAGCAGTCCAATGAATGAAAACTATACTATTTTCAGCAAAACATCAAAATGCACACTGACAGAAGTAAACTGGTGGCTGTGATTCATCTGGGGGCATTATTTGGTGTAATGTGAAGCATAACGTGAAATCTGTTCAGTAAGCCTGATTTTTTTTTTTTTTTTTTTGATAAATAAAGGTTCACACATTTTTATTGCATTTTATAAAAACTTCAAACTTTTCTGGAAATTAGGGTTAGAAACAGCTGGAACTGTAAAAGGAGGACAATGAGCATCTGAACAAAGCGTTAACACGTCATGCCACCAATCTTTCCATGCTTCAAGAAAAAAATGTTTATAAACAAAGCCATGAATTGAGCTAGTGACACAACTCTTTAGACAATGTTCCATAGATTATCAGACAGAATAAAGACAAAGAGGACAGAGGCGGAAAAACAGCATTATTTCACAGGCACAAGCAATGTTTGTTTCCATAATCTAATAAAACCACATTAACTTGAAATGCTCCCAATGTGGTAAACACAGTGGTGAGATCACAAGATAAATTGACTTTCCAGAACACACACAGGAATGTGCATATCCTTTAATAACAATAATGTTGATGTACTGATATAACTGCCATTGATGCAAAATCAAAAATATCTTTAGTGCACCCCATTCAATTACTCTATACTGCATTATGCACCTGTTCCTGTATGTTGTCCCTCTGCCCATTCATTCATTCGCCAGGAAGATATCCACTTGGCTGTCTGCACCTTCTGAACCCTGGCTTCTTTCCCAGCATCCTTTAAAGTGCAAAAGGGCTGAATCACTCCTCCTTAATCTGTCCCCTGCATTTCCTCACCATCTTCTTTAGTCCTTCATTCCTAAATCTTTTTATCTTGCCAAAATTCACTTTCTCATACTTTTCTTGTCATAAAATACAACACAGGTCAGGAAGATTTCAATCTGTCCCAGTGTGTAGTAACTGCTCTAAACACTGTCCTGTAAATCATGTTTTAGGTTCTTGAAATTGAACGGTGTCATAACCTGTTACCTAAAAACTACTACTACTAAACTAAAACTACTAAACTACTTTAGTTTTAAATACATGTATATACAGTGATGCTGACCTTGGCTTGGTAAAAAAAAACCATGGTAAAAGACTGTAAAGTATCCAGCTTTCAAAAATATTAAAAAGAATTGTTCGATTAAATGACTAAAACTATGAAGTTTGACAGATTATGGTGTTACTATGTAGAATCTGATGTACTATAACCACCAAGCAGAATAGTTTCCCACATATTCAACCACCTTCATTCTGGTCCCCTCTTCACCCTTCCCCCATTCATTCACCCCTTCTCCCTCCCTTGGTTCATCCCATCCCCCAGACAAATCAGTGTGCCTCTCTTCACGCCATTTTCTTCTCCATGCCTGGGCCCACCCTCTCTTTTGTCTGGTACGACTATCTTCATTTTCAGCAACCTCACATTAATTTGAGCTTCACGTTGCCCTCCTCCTCTCCCTTCCCCCCACCCTCATACTCCTGTCAAGGAGCTGAGTCCATTGATTCAGTCCCTTTCTGATTACCAGGCAGTTTCATTCAGGACAAGGCCTCTGTATGAGTGTTTGTGAGTCTGTATATATGTTTGGGCAAGGTGTGATGGAGTCTGGGGCAGATATTTGGTTGGAGAGTGGAGGGATGAACGACCCCCCACATCATTATAAATGTAGGGTGACATTTAGTATAGAAGATGAAGTAAGGGCTGGTGTGGTGGGGTGCTGTGGGCCCTCGCTATGTAATCTGCACATTCAGCACCTTGTCCTTGCAAACTGAAGGAAATCCAATTCTCTGTGACGGTGCCCCCCATTTCACAACTTCTGCTGCACTGGATCTTTGTTCTGGGTCTGCTGCTGGTGAACCTCGTGGGGCAAATGAAAGAGTCATGGATGTAACCGAGGCTAAACACTTCTAATGTTACCTAATCTTAAATTACAGCTGTTCTCAGTATTGGTGTCCATTTGGACAGATCACCCTCTCCATATTGCAGGTTTCTTTCCTTTCTTTCATATTTTAAGCTGTTCTATAAAAGTTCTGTTTGTATTTTGAATCTAGATCAGTGTGATAATTATAAAAATGTAAATCATTATCTATTTAAAGTCTCATTACAGCATGTAACATCTGGTACTTTTGCTCTTTGGCTCTCCCTGTATGCATCAGATAATTTTTTTTAGGACTGCACAATTTGGCAAAAAGAGTCATATTGCAATTATTGTGGACAATATTGTGATAGCGTTATATAATTAGAATGTCTTGGTTTTAAGTAAAATACACATATTAATGTTATCGATCATTGATAGAGTGAATCAAAACCACATGCTCCAAGCTGCTTACACTGAGGCTGACTGATATTCTCTTTATTAATGACACAGATAACAGGCAAACTGCACACACAGTCATTGTGTTCACACAGGTACATATTTATGTAATTAAATTGCAGACTTTTGCGGTTGTGTAATCCAACAGGCAGACATCGTGATTGTTATTTGATTAATGGTGGCTTACTATTTTTTCAGTTTGTTGTGCTTGATTTATGTGGGGCTGTGGCAGCAAAGTTTAAGGCCGTAAGGCTGTTTTGGTTGGCTAGCTGATTTCATTAGCTTACCCTGTTGCTACCCTGAGTTGTATAGAATGACTCGGCAAACTTTAACTGATGCAAAGGGGAAAAAATGCTTGAGTATGCATGTTTACTTCAAGAACGTTGTTATAATGCTGCAGAGTTTTGTTTGTGGTCAGCCCGCATTGTACACTGAAGTCAGCTCCCTTGCATATCGAAGTAATAGAAATTAAGTCATTAACGGTATAAACCAAATTTTTGGCAAAACCATCTACATCACCCTGTTACGCAACAGATAAGTTGGGTCTAGTCATTCACAAAAGAAAGTCAGTAGGCTGTGTAGTCCTTGAAATTCCTGTGTAGCTGATAAGAATCTTGACGTCATGTGAACAACAACATGTGAATGTGACTATCAGATGTGTTCTGATGTGAAACAGACAGCAAACAACGGCATTATCATCACTGTTACATCACACCTTAATCATCTGTAATAATCAGGTAAAATCACATCACAGAATCTGAACAGCAGTGACAGAAAGGGCAAAAATAGCCCAACACCAAATCATTATAATCTTATAATATAAATTATGACAGCTGTTGAGTTCTTCTACTATGAATATGTTCTTAATTTAACTGAACACATCTTCTTCTCATCTTCTGTGCTGCGTATAATTTCATAATACCAATTGAAAACACTGAAAAACAACCTTGTCATCATTACTTCTTTTTGGTTTCTATACAAGCTGCTTCTGTGGCATACAGAAACATACAGACGCATGACTGTTGGAGTCATAAATAAATGCATACAAGTGTCAACTTGATTTCTTATGTAAAACACAAATGTGATGTTTAAATGAAGCTGTAGAAGGAGTAGAGCTGGTTTACAATTATTACTGTGCATCATAATGTTCAGCTTAACCAACAATTTTCCAGACAACAGACCACACCCTGAGGGAGATGTCCTGCTGCTGTTACTGTGTTCACTGTGGGTCAAAGTGTGTCTGTTGTGGGGAGGTATTCAGTAAAGACAGGATGTGTGACGTTGGTCCCCAGCAGAGGAATGACCTAACCCTGAGCCATCCTCACACACACCCTTACCCACAGTGCTATTTCAGTTTCCTCTTCCTCTGTAGTTGCATCTCTTGGCCTTATGGCCTCATTCTGTTCACTGGCCTTGACACACACACACCTTCTCTATCGCACATCACAGCAGTGTCTACACAACATACCAGACAAGAAAGAGATAACACTTCTGAATATTAAAACGGCGAATTATCCTAGTGGCTTGTTTGACTACATTGCATATTTATTTGATCTACAGATCTCGACTTTTTCTTTCAGTCTGTGGCAACAACAGGGTGTGTCTTACTAAACAAAATATACATATAAAAAAATAGTAAAGTAAGTCTTCATATCTGTCCAGAATCATATTCTCATCAGTTCATCCATGAGTACAATCTTTGTGCCAGATGTATTGCCATCCTGAGATGTTGTATTGATGAGAGTGGGACAGATGTGAGGTCACGTGACCTTAGCCTTTGGCCAGTGAAATATAATTAGTTCACGCTGAAGTTCAAGTGGATGCTTGGGCAAAATTTTAAAAAATTCCATCAAGGCTTACAAAAATAGGACACATGTGAGGACATCTCTTCTTAATCTTCAAAACTATCAACAACTCTACATTGCAGTCGCAAACTTAACCCACGTCACTTCCTGTGCTGCAGACAGATGTCACAGTGACAACAGCACATGTGTCACATGTTGCGCTGCAACAATCAATGAGTGTTTCCTGGCAGGCCCTACAAGGAAGAGGAAGCTGCCAGAAAAACATGTCAGTAACCATGATAGACAAGCTATCTGATACTGTGGAGTTGATCAGCTGCTGAAGCCTTGCTTTGCTTTTATTCATCAAAAGGTCTGGATTTTTCACAAGGCATTTTTTTTTTTACACATAACAACTGCTAACTGGCTATTAGCCACTGTGAAAGTGCTTACGTACTGTACAGTGAAGCCTGTCAATAATGTGCACCAGTTTCTGCTGCTAAAAACTCCCAGTTAATAAAGCAATTCGATCTGTAAATATAAAAACGTCACAAATCACAAGGACTCACTGTGACCTATATTGTTTAAAAATTATTAGCTTGGCACCAACTTATATTGACACACCCTAAGCAAACATTTCAGCTATGCTACAGTATATGCAACTATGCTTAAAAGTCCACTAGAATGACACCACCATCCAGTCTGGTTTACTAGCATAACAGGAAATAATAAGCTGAGTGGCAAGAAATGTGTGAGAGAAGGGCATGTTGAACACAGGAAGATTACTTTGGATAAATTATCTGTGATTTTACAAATAATTAACAGTGAAAAGGCTGCTAATAGACTTGGCTTGTATTTTAAGTAACTTGCAAATGACATGCTGGACCACATTTTGTGGCACAGTGAGTATTCAAACATTCTTCAGCTTCTTCCAGTCCTACCAATAACCATTAAGCAGATAAGTCAGACCAGTTTAAGCTCTGTGCGCTATGTACTGTAAATTTCCCCGAGGCAAGTTAAATTGTTTTGTTTTTACTGGAAGTTGAATCTTCACATTCTGTTCTATGTGCAGCATAAATAGCAAAAACACATTAAAAACATCTACTTTTCAGGAATGTCATGTAGAGTTTCATCTTTTTTTGCAACTTGTGAGGTTTGCAATTTTTTAATTTTACATGGCTTTGTGTTTCCTGGGCATCTTACTCCAGGGTATATGCTCTGTTTATTTGAAAACATGATTGCCAGGGTTGACATTAAGAGTCTTAGAGCTTTCTATAGTTATGTATAGTTTAACTTTGCAAACATATTTACATTCATCACTCCAGTGGACGTTAAACCTGCTTCTGCCTGCTATTCTGTATACATTTAAAGATTAACCGCAGGTGACACTAATAAATAAATGTACCACCACTGTATACCACCACAATGCTACTTTTGTTGAGACAACTACAGTCTTTCAGATGAAAATGAAAAACTAAATTTGTTAAATTGTGTTAAATAACTTGTGGAGTAACAACAAATTATTATTATTATTAATATTATTAATACACTAGAGAGCACACAGCTGAAGAGGGCAACTTAAAAGAGGCCTCCCTCCTCCAGTCTGACATAATATGCCACCAGCATGCAAAGTGTAACTGGATTCCTCAGTCTGGACAGTGCAGGACTGCAAACACAAACACAAAGAGATGCTCTCTGTTCACCTATTGAGATCTGCCACATTACCCAGCATATCATTCACCACATGGCTGTGATCATCAGACCAGGCTAAAGAAGGGTCAGATTTATTGTGTTTGGATCAACGGCTGTGGATTAAAGAACTGAAGTCACTGCTTAGGCAGACCTCGCTTTCGCTCTACGTCTCAACACTTTCTCTTTTCTTTTTCACGAAATAATCTGTTCCCCAAACACTGCATGCCCTGGCATACATTTTTAAAGGTAGAAAAACTTCCATTCATAGTTGGGTAACTTTCCATCTATCAGTAATGAAAACACTGTACTAACCAAAACATAAAAGCTAAGAATGAACTCTTAAAGTGCAAGTGATGACACAGATTTACATTTGTGACATGCATCCAGCTCCAGTGTCAACACTGTTGAGATCATAGATGGCATTGGTAGGTATAAAAGAAATGTCAGCCACGTTGCATACAAGAATAACGTCAATATCATCATTTTTTCGACAGTCAAATTGTGCAATTTCCTCAAAAAAGATCTGTTCCTTCCTGTTTGGCTTCAATAGAAGCTTTTTCGTATATGTTTGACAAATTACTCCATCAACCCATGACCACGGTTCCTCTCCTCCATGTTTGTCTTTACCGGGCTGTTTGAGCCATGTGCACAAATTAAACATTAAAATTATAATAAAATAAATAAATAATAAAATACAATAATATGATCTAGGTCACTTGGAGGCAAAGAAATTGGATTTTAGTCACTTGAACATATTATGTGTATGTAGCCAATACGTAATGCACATAAAAGCATGATGAACCACAAAACTGTTCTGTAAATTTGTTGTTTGATAACTTTTTAAATAACATTTTACAAAGTTTGCTAAACTTTTGTTACTTAATAGTCAATGATGAGCAGCACTGAGTAATTTAACTGGCAACAAAGCTTTCCAAAACAACAAAAACTAGAATTAATTATCTTAGAAAAGGTGCTACATGCGTCACTTGTAAACATCACTTGCAGTAGTTGGTTAAGCCAACCAGAAGCCTCTGAGAAACACAAGAGTGTTTATTTTACTAGTTTTTTCCATTTTTATTGGTTTTTTGTGTCTACTGTTGGGCACACCTGATCCAAGTAATCAACAGTGGGAAAGGGAGGGAAAGCTGGAAAACAAACAGGGCTGTGGCTCCCTAGCACCAGGGTTGGTTACCCCTGATTTATACATACTCACGACAACCCCATAGGAAAGTAATATTTATAAGTACATTTTTAGTCATACATCCATTCATTTCCATCATTTCACTGCCTATGTGTGTTATATGATCAGCAACTTCTGTTTGTTGCCTGCCTTTTCATTCTCACAGCTCACTGCCACATCAGTCTTTTAGAGCATAACAAGGTCTACACAACCTTTCACAATCATTATTTTTCTTTCTTGTGCCCAAAAAACGTTAAACCACTGGCAATGTAGATACATTCTAACCCTTTTTTTCACAAAATCAGAGACATGACCTGCTTGGTAATATTTGATAAGTATAATTATATGATTGGTTTGGGTTTGCAGATCCTTTAACTAACTGGTTTAAACAAGAAATTACCATTAAAATATTTAGTTTGAAATTAGTGGTAATGTACCTATATTAATTTGGTTTAAAACTAAAACGTTAAGGGGGATCGCTGACCAACACTGCTGCCAAAGAAAGTTTTGCTGGTATGATTACAGTGTGTCTGCAGCAGGAAATTATTAGAACTCATTGTTAGGGGAAGTCACGACACATAGACGGTGTAATATCTTCTGCCATAAAATAAAGAAAATTGGTCAAAAAGATCTATTCATTGCTAAAAAATGAAAGTGGGAATGCTATTATTGTGAATTAGCATTTCAGACACTGTGTGTCTGCAGTCTACAATTAAAGGACACTCTTTTGTTGCAGAGCTCTCGTCTGCAGACATTAATGGACAGAAACTGCGACAGCTTTTTCTGATGCAACATTTCCACTGGTAAACAAAAGCATCAACCCAAACCCACACACAGCCCTTATCACGTAAGGCCTACCATCAGCATGAAACATGCAATACAAGTTCACCACGAAGAATTTTAAGGGAGTGGCCACAAAAAAAGATAAAATATATACATATGTATATACCACATGGCTTTGTCACTGTTAATAATGGCACTGGAAAGCAAAACAAGTGGGATTGTTTGTGGTGTTGCAGACACATGGCTTTAAAAGTCTGCAAACCCAAGATGTGTGACAAAATGCGAACGTTGTCATAGTAAGCTACATTCACCCAACAAACAACACAATACTTTCCTGACCACCTTAGACTTGCATTCATAGAGCTGCAGGGCTGACAGGACACTGACAGAGTCACAGTCCGAATGCGTTAACAGTTAGCGGACAGGAGGAACAGATATTTTATCTGCAGGGGTTAGAGCAGCTCAGGCCCGGGGACAATCGACACCTGAGACCCCAACGGCAGAAGGCCCTCATTAAACAATGGACACAACAGACCCACTGTGTGCTCCGGCTGTGAGCATCTGAGTGTCTTTTATGCTTGTCTGCCAGTTGGTTTTTGTAACGGTGTGTATCTGTGCAGTAATATGTTTATCTGCAGGGGTCTGTGTGTGTGTTTGGCAGTTAACAGAGGCTCTGTGAACAGCGCCATTCACATGGTAGCCTGATCTCCAGAAAACACCACCTGTTGCTGACTAACCGCTTAACTAGAATTATATAATAGCTGCCAGAAAAACAAATCTAGTTCACAATAACACAGACACGTGGATTATACATATTGTATGCCACTAAAGTCAAAAGATGAGCAAACAGTTAGTGCGCAAAAAGTCTAAGAGTCTGAATAATGCTGACAGAAAAAAGGCTTATAGTCTATTTTCCCTCTAATATTATCAGAGGGCAGAAAGTGGATGTGCCAAATTCTATAATTAAGATAAAGCACAGATGAACTAACTACTGAACTAACTAACTAGTTTTCAACTCACAGAATTTTTGGATCACCAATTTATGCTTTATTCAGAGATAAACTGCATCACAGTTAACCATATATTGGTAATATTCCCATCACATATCATGTACACTCTGTATTTGTTTTTTTTTTATTTATACACATTTTCGTGAATGTCTGTTAGAGCTTTAGTGGCTGTTATTTAGAAGAAAATAAGGAACTTGACAGAAGCTAGTGTATGGGCTACACTAGCAAGATCAGCAAAAACCACCAAGAGAAAGAAAAGAAAAACTAAATCAAACTTTCACTATACACACATAAGGAAGAAAAGATTGTTGTTAAAGTTAATTATTCCAGCCAAGTGCACCTAACCAAGTAATACTAATCTGGACAGAGAAAGTAAACACTTCCCTTAAAAACTGATGTTCCTGGTCTGCCAAATCCCCTATGCTCATTTCTCAGCACTGCCCTGCTTTACACTCACACTTTCCCAGCTGAATCTGCTGTCTTCCCACTGCTACCAAGTGGTAAATGCCTGCAGAGTTACTGGGAACTCATGGCATAGACACTGTGGCAGTAGCCATTAAGGCTGGACAGATTAAAGTGAGTAACTCAATCACCTCTCCAGAGATTTAAGCTGGACATTTCCCTGTAGCTGGCCCACTTTTCTTACCTTGGGACTACTATTGCACCTGTAATTCAAAATACATTTCACTCGAGTTAAGCAAGTATTATACATAAATAAAATAAACATGCCCATAAGGCATTTTGACCAATGTAGGTCATCTAACATGAACCCACCTTATTTTATACCAATCATACACGGATCACTTGGCCTCAGTAGACCAGATGATTAAAAGCCTGGAACTGTTTTTGACTGTATTCTGTGTTTTTCTAGATGAAATGAATGCCATCCAGTCCATCAGAGGTAGCTGCCAGCTTTTGGGTAACAAGTCAGAACAGTGAGCTCATGATTCTTTTGCTTGTCCAGGAAGCACAAAGGCTGTGCTCTGCCCTACGGTGGCACACAGAAAGACATGTTGGCCTTTTTGTAAAAGCACAAAGCTGTACATGTGCACACAGGCACTCACCCACACCTACTATATGACTTCCTTTTCTCTGTCTCTTTCTCACACACATGCTTATAAAACCTTGTGATTTTGCCCCAAGCAACATGGTGTGTCCATTCCCACAGTACAGCCATAAAGCACAGCAACAAATCCATCCCTGCTTATGATTCACTGAGTATTTCACAGCTCTTAATTTAAAACTTATTAGTTAAATTTCCTCATTCTCTGATAAATGTAAGCACATGCGTCCCTGTAAAAGATGCAGGTTTAGCAGGTTAGGTATAGTTGTCTGTGTGTGAAAATGAGGAAACTGGCAAGGAAGATCACAGATGCAGAGATACAGACGTCTTACGTAAAAAGTGACTTTACTCAAGGTACGCATTTAATATAAGTAAATGTAATTGGTAATCATTTATTCCTCTTGAAAAAGTAGGACTTCTTTAAGCATTACTAAAGTACATACGCTGATAGATTATGCTGCTAAAAAGATTAAAAAGCCTGCCAAAAAACTTGCTGAATGGTTTTTAACCTGCAATTAGCCACAAAGTTTAAATTTGTGAATTAACGTACAGACAACTGTTTCCTCACAAGGCGAAAAGCTTTATCTATGAGCACAACGTCAAAATCTGCCCTTTTCTTTATGCACTACAAAGAAAAGACACAATACAATACAATAATGCATTTTTCAGTTTTAGGTTTCATAAACCAAGACGATTTAACACTTGCTCAACACACACAGAGAAGCACACGTTCAGCTAAAACATAATCATCACATTGGACTGTTTGTGACGATGATGATGACGATGCCATTGTGCAAGCTGATGCATTTTACAAATAGAAATTTCCTAATGCGTGCTGTATACATGCATAATAATAATGCACAAGTAAAATTACTTCAAAGACCTGCATCTAGTGAGGTGGTGAAAAGAGGAGAGGCTTGGAGTATATTAATGCAGCCAGAACTGCAAAGGAACTTTTGTCCTAATTGTGGTTTCTGTGACTTTGGAGGAAAAACAAGACAGAGAGAAAATTAGAACAGAGGAGGCAATGCAGAGAACAGAGAGTGCGAACATGCAAATTGCAGGCCCTGGTGTGAATGCTCTGGCTGTCATGTCATGAGTGCTGTGACTGAATTAAAACTCCACATGTTCATGATGATCTCAGAAGATTGCGAAGCTAAAGGGGGACAAATACCACAGGTCGAGTTGTGTAATGATGGTCTTTTGAGCTTTTGAGTTACGTGGAAAAGTATGTGTATATTCACCAGTGTGTTTAAATACATATATGTGGTCAGAAAAACACAAGCAGTACATTTATGATGTATACTTGTATTTACTCTCACTCCGTCTTCTGATATCTACAATTGTTAACCACTCTCTTACACGAAAACCTGCACAAATGTTGACACACACAAGCAACATTGTTCAAGTCGACATGCTAGGAATAGATATACGTCTGTCTTAAATATGAAATTACACCAGCTGTTCTATCTGTACCTACTGAAGCCAGAGCCATAACTCTTTTGTGAGGTGAAGAAAAAATCTAACACCTTTCTTGAAACAGCCATCAGTGTGGTGAGATTGTTTCTTAGATTAAATTCTGAGCATCTTTATTAGATTACAGCTTCCACTAAGTATCTCATTGCTCATCCAAGACCCGCCATTCTGACTATTACTACTACTATAAAAAATCCAATTTTTTATTTACTATGTAAAACATTAGAACTTAAACTGCTCCAAAGAATTGTTTACATCAAACTCCTAGTGTCACATATTCTTTAACTGCCTTTCAGTAGTTATATGTGGTCATGGTCTATAGTCCATATGTCATATAGTCATTGTCCTGTTCTCTTTTTACACGTACTAAACTGTAAAAAGTGATCTGCGAAACTACCTGGCTATCTTAAAATTCCCCTGCTTGGCTCGGTCTATGGAAAAATACCTATAACTTATAATGTAAATGAGCTTAGAGTGTCTGTGAGAGAAAATCCAGTCTGTTTTGTGGGTCTTGGTATTCCCCAACAACCACTTTGCTTCATGTGTCAAATGATCTCCACATAGCAGCCGATGCTGGCCTCGGCTCCATCATAGTCCTGTTTGTCGTACAGATGCTTTTAGCACTGTTAACCCTCAGTTTTTACTCAGCTGACTCACTGTACAGGAATTGGTTGCTTGGAAAGTCCTATGTCACGGTTACTTAAATTTGATTGTGGATTGTTTCTGGGTGCCATTGTTGTTTCTATTTGCCACCACTTGGATTCATAATTAGAAAGTAACAGAAGTAAAATCAGAAGACAACATGGCTCAATGAAAATATACTGTTGTTGTCAATTCAAGGCTTGACCTCATGCTCCCAAACTTGAAGTCACATACCAAGAATTTGGAAGTGAGAGTGGAGTTTTTTTTTCCCCAAATGTGACCTTTAAAAACCTTTTTTCAGTCAAGAGCATCTGTAAAAATCAAACCATGTCTGTTTACTGCTGACACATATTTATAGACTGCTGTAATTCTTTTTGCACTAAATACAAGAGCGATATAGAAAGGTAGGCAGTGAAAAATACTGCCACTAGACTTAACTAAAAAAAAAAGGTCTTCCAATTTAAACCTCATTTTACTGGCTTCCAATTTCTAGCACAATACAGTTAAAAATATTTTTGGCAGAGTCAGAACCAAAGATAACCAAACATTCACTGTCCTGTTACCTGAACTGTGCAAAGCATTACAGTTCAGTCTGCGCTGGGATGTCTTTATTTTCTTTTAAGAAAAGAAATTAAAGATGCATTTTAGTTGATGTAACCATCACATACACATGACTTTACAATGATTTGTGTGATTTTTATGTGTCTACTTATTAGGTCTTTCATTGGTTTTACTCTACAATCTTGTTAAAGCAGGTTAAGAAAAATAAAAGTAAGTTTTATTATTTTTAGGGCTGCACAATTAATCTAATTGCAATTAATCTTCTTCAAACATACAGAGTTTAGTGGTATGAGCTTATTGCAGTGTTTGGATTATATGTACTGAGGATATCATTAATACAGAACTTTACTTAAAACCAAGCCAGTCTCAGGTAGTTAGGCTTAGGACTTAGGTAGTTTATTATATCGCAATCACAAAATTGTCCACAACATACCTGAGTGTACACAGGTACATAAATACAAAAGACAAACAGGGTTAATCTATAAAAAGACGTACGGACAGAAAGAAGAACAGTTTGGAGAAAATGTCATAACAATAATTGGGCTAGAGTTTTGATAACTTATTGAAAGAAGCATAATGAACATTTGTTCCAGGCCTAATACGATGTATAGACTGTCTGCATATCTATAAGACTCTGTGTGTGTGTGCAAATGAATGTGCAAGTGTGTGTTTGTTGGAAAGGACAAGAATGATGAGGGAGAGTGAGTTGGGGTCGGTAATACAGAGCTGGGGGGTGTGGAGGACCCCCGGCTGTTGCCATGGTGCGGTTGCTAACAAGAGTGGCTTGTGTCTGAACGAACACAGCAATCGCCCTGCTGCCCATCTTACAGCCACACAGTTTATCCTCTCTACTGCTTTTAAAAATAAGGGTTCCTCTTATACCACATGCAACTCAAACCTTACGAGTTCTGCAGATTCACAGCAGTGTGACTAAGGCTATATCTCAGTAAGTTTGAAGAAGGAAGAATAGTTTTTTCAATAGCCAAAACAATATTCAGTTATTCTGAAGCGTAAGGCTATTAGCTACCATAACACACACTACCAGCACTGAACGTCAAGCAAACTTTTGACAAAGACGGAACTACATCAAGCACTCAACGGGCACTATTATTGATTTGTTGCTCTGCCTGGTTCAGGATAATCAGTTTTATCACTACTGCGGTTATTAAACTGGAGAACAGAGCAACCACTTATTGGGACTCTCACAAAAAAATCTAAATCGTGAAAATCGGTGTCTCTTTTTTCAGCATGTGTAATTCTTTCTTGCACGGCCTCATGACCAGAAGTCACACTCAGAAATCAAGTAAATATTTCAAGTACGTGGAGAGGGAGTTTTCTTTTCTTAAGATAGCATTCATATTCTGATTATTAGAAGGGGGAAAAATTTATGTAGAAGCAACATCAGCTCGAAAAGTGCTTTGGGGGACCTGCAAGGGCTGCAGGCAATAAACACCTCGCTGTAATAATCCACACAGAGTCAAGAGCATGGTCAAAAAAAAAAAAAAAAAAACTTTTTTAAAACACAGCAGCTTATACAGAGGGGTGGCCGTCTCTGTCCCACAGGTACGACCAGGGTTTAAAATGTAGACACGAAATGCCACTGAGCAGATGAGCCTCATCTTTATGTTTTCGTCACTGAAAACTTACAGCCCAGCATGGATGGAGTGTCCCACCCCAAAATGGCGTATTTTCAACAAGCACAGTGGTAAAAGGTCAGTGTGTAACCACTTAATTGTTTGATAACTTTTGCGACAACCAATATGAGATATGTGCACAATATCTTAACACCAGACACAAGAATCAGAGTTGTTACTATATATCCTTTAAATGCCCTTTATAAAACGAAGGGGCGCTTTTTGTTTTTTGACAGATGACAGCTTCAAATCATAAAAGACTAAATGATAGTTCAGGCTGATCGGCTGGTGTAAGCTAGATGCCCTTGAGGAAAAGGTGGGGATTCTCTGTGCAGCTGCACTTACTGATGCCAATATGTGGTAAAAAGATATTTGAGAAAGCTCACAGGTTTTCTAAAACAACTGCTTCTTAAAGCCATTCACTCCAACATCTTGTTTCCCAGACGCTGCCACAGACAGTAAAACATCAGCAGGACAGACCAGGCTACCCTGACACAGCAGATTTCACCGGGCTGCACACTAAGCCGCTGGTCAGTTTCATTACAGGAAAAGCTGGACACATCAAACAAGGTGGAGAAGGACAGAGAAGAATAAGGGCTGGGAGTGGAGGTGATGCAGGAGGAATGAACCGGCAGAAAATCAGAGATGGGTGCGGGGCAGGGTGGGTGGCCTTGCATCAGATGTATTAATTATGGATCAGCTGGCGCAAGACAAACATGCGCACACCGGTGGGTGAAGGAGACAGAGGTGAAAGTGTAGGAAGATTTTTTTTTAGGCAGGTCACTGATTAAATATGTGCATTTTGCATGTATATTTCCCCAGTGTAATCCAGCTGTCCCTCATGTCTCTAGCCATGTTCCCCACCCTGGCCAGGTTGCTACTCGCCCCAAATCAGCCAAGGGAGATTAGTGCGTCTGTGTCGCCTTCCTTAATGGCAGCTGCTTCTTGCACATGGAAGGCTACTCTCAAGGTCTGAGGGGACTTATTAATATTATCGCTTTTTCTTCACAAGCACAAGGCAACCTAATTGTAACACACAGAGTTTTAATCATCTACTTACATGGTCCGGGTTCCGCTCGTTCCCAGGCAGTGCCGTGCGTAAAGACATTGTGGTCCCTGAGTGCTTTTCGTCGTCCAGAAGAAGAAAAAGTAAGTAGACTGTGGGTTTATGTGCGCACTTTGATTAGAAAAAACACACCCCAGTCTGGTCTTGTTGACATTCACACCAGGCCCGAGTATCAAAAAAAATAAATACAGTCCCACTTCTCATACAGTCCTCATTGTCACAGTCCGTGAAGGCAGCGCAGATCACCAAGACAGTGATCCAGCTAAAACTGATGCGCAAACAACAACAAAAAACTAGTTAGCTAGACCCACCTCATGCCTGTCTGGTGTAGCCGGTACGATCCCAGACTTATCTGAAGAAAACAGCTCAGACTCAACCCCCCACTTAGCTTTTGACTTTCCTCCAATCCTTCCCAGACGCTAACGTACCATTTCGCTGGACACTCGCCGAATCGTTCACAAAACAATCCCAATGGTCACCGTCACAGCTGAATCGTCCTCTGGTGACAAAGGAAAGAAAACACAGCCATTGAGGTAATTGATAAGCGTTAAAAAAGGATGAGACAGCCTGTCCCTGCGACCACCAAGACTGAGCGAGAAAAAGGGGGAGTTTCTGTTTTCTTGTTAGCTAGCTAACGTCAATGTGATGTGGCTGGGAAACAAACGTCAAAAAGGTGTCTCCCACGTAGGAATTATCGCGAAAACAGAACCAGGACCCGCCTGAAATAACATTCAAACACAATGAAAGATGAACAGGGCTTTGGGGAATAAACTAACAGACGACTGCTGTTGTGTGGAAGAAAGCGGCGGATGTATAGCCTCCCAGTCGGTCTTCCTCTCAGTCCAGTCCGCCCTTAATGTTAGCTCCTCTCATGCGGTTTGGTTGAAAGTGCTGTTGCGGTAAAGGGGGGGTAAAAGTCGCCGGCGTCGAATGAGCAGCGGCGAAACGTGAACATACGCCTCCCCAGTGTCGGAAACATTTGTTTTTTTTTTATTCTGTGGATGAAAGAAAACTGGAGCCCCTCCACCTCCCGACAAACACAGTGACAAGAGAAAAGAGGGAGAGGAACGTCAACGGCTGCTGCGTCGGTACGCGCACGCACACGCACGCCTGTCGCTCTCCGCTCGTTCACGCTGCCTTCAGGTACCTCTGGTAAAGTCAGTGTTGAGAGTTTCCGAAGTCGTAGCCAACAGTTGATTGCGATTTTAAGTGACAATTAAATGGACGGGAACTAACTTTTTCGATAGTTTTATGTGCATGTAAGTATAAATAGTTTGTTTTTGTTATTTTCTCGACAAGGTAGCTTGAATCCTGCAGTTAAATAACATAGTGTACAGTATTCCTCCTTGTATATTTTGATATCGCCTCCTGGTGGCTAAAATCTATGTATTCATTAGTGATATAATCTACAGATAATCTCTAGATAATTATTCTCTGGTAAATTTTCATTTTCGCAATAATATTGCAAAATTATTATTATTAATATTCAGAAGTGATAGGAGTAATAGAAAATAAATAAAAGAGGAACTTGAATTTCATCAACTTCACATATAATAAAATAATTCAGTACAGCCACTAATATAATCATAATATTTAATCAGCAGCTCTCTAATAGTTTGTGCATCATACACATAATCATTAGTTACAGTTAATTATTATTTTTGTACTCCATAAAGTAAAGTGATGTATCATATGGCATAATTATTAGGTAATTCTTTATAATAAGAGACATCAGGATTCCTGAAAAAATGTAATGACCATGATGGGTATGCAGGAGTAAATAACAATAAATAAATAAATAAAATAATCTCACAGTTTGGTGCAAAAACACAACAACAACAACCCTAAATGTTCATGAAACTATGACCAACTTCAACAAGGTAAATATTATTGAGAAAATAAATCAGACAGTTTTACTCTATTGCAGTTTTACTACTGCAAACAGTCATTTGTTCAATGTGCAAATTGCAGCCTTCAAATGCAGTATCAGAAGATTTGACATGGGATAAATAACATTATAGTTTACTGCTAATACTTATGGCCTACTGCTGTTTAAATGCTCCTGTGAGCTGTGAATAACTTGGCTGGATTGTCTTTAATACGATTAATTGTAATCCTGAAGCCAACAAACACAGATGAGCCAGAGACAGATTTTCCTGGTAGGAGGTCTCCACAAACCTCTGGTAACATAAACGTCTGTCTCTCTCTCACACACACAAACAAACAAACAAATGACCTTAATAATGCACATGTCTGTAGAATCTGTAGAAGTATCACACTTCTTACTTTAAAAGTTAAAAAACTATAACTTTAACTATAACTAAAATTCATGGCAGAGCTGTTGTATTTGAATGCATTAGAT
>OMLM01000596.1:20548-30796 GCA_900302695.1 Helostoma temminkii
AGGTGTGTGTGTGTATATATATATATATATATATATATATATATATATATATATATGTTATACATGCATATATTTACATGTTTTTGTTTGTCTCTCTACTGAATTGCAGTTTAGTAGTACCACAAACTGCTGCCTCCAAAATGACCATACAGTGAATCAACACCTCTGTTAAACAGGGTCTTAAATAGGAGAGGGTTTATTGCAGCAATGTTGCATTTTTATAATATTCACTGCACTTTATATATATGCACTTTTACCGGAGTGCTGAGTTTTATGCCACCACTGCAAATTAGAAACAAGTCTTACCTGTACTGAACCGAACCTGTTGGAACGAACCCAGGGCCTCATCCTTGCCTCGCTCCCCTACTTCCTGGTTATGACAGACCTTCAGGAGCCTAATCCCCCACTGACTAAAGGGCTGATCCTGGAACAAGCAGGCGAGCAACACACAAGATGATTCACTGTCATCCCTCAGAGGACAAAGCAGAAGAAGAGATTTACCAGGAGAGCAGAGTGCTGCTGCTGCTGCTGAGAGGATCGATGCTGGAAAAAACATCACTAGTCCATTTTTCCATGGACTGTAGAGTCTGTACTGAACACTGTGTCACGCCGGCACTGGCATCTCAGTCCGGTCAGCTGTGTATAAACCAATTAGAGGAAAAAATACTGGATGTGGAACGGTCAATACATCTAATGGACTATGGAAAGGGAGCGGAGAGGGTGATTCTGTTGTTTTCTACATTTGGGGGTGATGTATGTGTCCAGTAGCTAATGATTTGTGCTGCTTGGTGCACAGACTGAGTGAGTCCGTGGCTCATACTGAGCCTGAGGACATCAACAAACACATTTTTGTGTACTTTAATACATGTTATTACCCTCATTGACACAGGATGTTCTCTGGCTCTTGAGCTAAATCATCACAGCTACACAACCTTACACAAACTGCAACCGTAAAACCAGGAATTAACTCTTAAACTGTCCCTTGAAGAACTGGGGACAAACAGACAAAGTTGTTTTCTACAGTGTCACCACTCTCAAGACCTATAAAGTGTAGATCTACAAGAACGACTACTTGCGTCATGTTACATCTGCCCTCACGTCACCTCCATCCTCATTTTAGATGTCTCATTTCAAACTCTAAATTCCCTTGTTTTTGTGTCACATTATTCTAATTCTGAACCAAACAACAAAAAACTGTGGTTCACATTGGTCACTTCCTTCAAACTGCTCAACGCACATGTAGGTGTAATTTACAGGTATTTTAAAAGGAAGGACACACAAGGCTCGTAAAAGTAATGAAAAATATTAAAACAGTGCTTCCTAAAGGGCTGAACATGCAGGTTTCTAATTTCACTGATTAATAGGTTTTAGTAGCCTGAAATTAAGCCAGAAAGACATGAAAAAGGACAACTGCACTGTAAAATTGAACAAAAGACAATAATTAATGCGTCTTGCATGTTTCAGAAACACATAACATGACTGGTCAGAGTGAAGTCGTGTCACAGTACAGCTATCATCCAAGCCGTAGCGGAATCCCAGCTCTGACTTTAGTATCTCCTGCCATCTACTGGTGAGGAAGAGTGATGAGCCAGTAACATACTGGTAGCAGAGCATCAAACAGTTGTCATTACTGTCATTGCACAGGGATATTCTGGTAATGTAAAGGGAATTTCAACAGTAAATGCATTGCCATATTACATTTAATTACTTGGTTGCTTTTTTAAACAACAGCTGTATACAGTGAGTTCAGAAAGTATTCAGACCTCATTTACTATTTCCCAAATTATGTTGCAGCCTTATACTACAATCATTTAAATTATTTTTTTATCATTAATCTAAAACAGAATCAGAAATGTGTGCAAATGATTTAATAATTAAAAACTGAAATATCACCTTGTACATAGTATTCAGACCCTTTGAAACAACAAATTTAGCTCCATATTAAGGTTCCTCCCATTTCTTTTGATCGTTGTTGAGATGGCTCTACACCTTGATTGGAGTGCACCTGTGGTAAATTATTTTGATTGGACATGATTTGGAAAAGACACACACCTCTCTATAGGAGGCGTCAAAGCTGACAATGTATCAGAGCAAAAACCCAAAAGAACTGCCTGCAGAGCTCAGGGACAGGATTATTGCAAAGTACTGATCTGGAGAAGGCTCCATAAAATTTCTGCTGTACTGAAGGTTACCAGGAGCACAGCGATAAATCCATAATTCACAAATGGAAGAAGTTTGGTCACTCTGACTGAGCTCCAGAGATCCTGTGTGGGGATGGGACAAAGTTGCAGAAGGACAACAATCACTGCAGCCCTTCAGCGATCTGTGCTTTATGGCACACGAAAGCCTGCTTGAAGGACTCACGTTGTCACTGTGAGGATTGTTTGGTCTAATGAAACCAGGGTTGAACCAGGATTGAGGTGTTTGGCCTCAATTCTATACACTATGTCTGGAGGAAACCAGGAACAGCTCATCACCTGTTGTGGGTTGTAGGTTTTTTTTCAGCAGCATGGACTGGGAAACAAAGTACAGAGATATCCTACATGAAAACCTGTTCCACAGTCCTCAGGACCTCAGACTAGGCTCAAGGTTTACCTTCCAACAAGACAACGATACTGAGCACACAGCCAAGACAACACCAAAGTGGCTTAGGGACAACTCTGTGAATGTCCTACAGTGGCCCAGCCTCTGAAGAGACCTGAAAATAGCTGTCCAATGACATTATCCATCCAACCTAAGTGAGTTTGAGGGGATTTACAAAGAAAATTCCCCAATCCAGGTGTGCAAAGCCTGTTGTGTCATACCCAAAATAATGGCTGTCAAAGGTGCTTCAACAAAGTACTGAGTAAAGGGTCTGAATACTTGTGATTTTTTCTCTTTTTTTTTCTTTTTAATAAATTTACAGACATTTCTAAAATTCAGTTTTCACTTTGTCGTTATAGGGTACTGAGCGTAGATAATGAGAAAAAAAATGAATTAGCATTTTAATCTGGAAAGGAAATCTGGAAATCTGCTTGGCGGCATGTTTGGTGAAAACCAAGCACAGCATTTATGCTTACCCAATGTCAAGCGCGGTGATAGAGGCGTGATGATTTGGGCTTGTTTTGCATGATATGAAGCACAAAATAAATCTGGGATGGCCTTCTCAAAGTCCAGACCTCAAACCAACTTAAATGCTGTGGCAGGCCCTTAAGAGAGCTTGGCAAAGTTTTAAGTTGTAAAAAAAGATTGGACCAAAAATTCTCCACAATGATGTGAGAGACTGATGGCCATGCAGGAAACAATTACTTTAAGTTATTGCTGCTAAAGGTGAATCTACACTTGAATCTGAATCATAGGAGGCACTTTTTTTGTCTGCATGTTTGCTTTCTTTCTGGTTTTATCTTTTGTTGAATAACAAATGCACAATGGGGAAAAAAATTTATGCATACGTGTATGCCATTTTGTTCTGTAGAGGAAGTCTTCAGTGTATAGATCCTCTGATGTGGTTTGAGTTCTTTCAGCATGAGGTAAATTCTGCTGCACTGCATGATTTTTTTGACGGTAAGTAAGACAAAGTCATTCACCTTCCGCTGCAACAGATAGTATAGAGTCAGTCTGCACAGTGTGCTGCTGAGTTTTCAGCACAACATTTCACTGGACAACACAGCTTCCAGCACTGCCTTCTCAAGAGTGGTAAGTCCTGATCTTAAAGCTTTTACAATGTGCTAACAAAGCAAAGACTCTGTACACACCTGTTCACACCTTTCACAGTTTCAACCTCAACTCACAAATGTATACATTTTAAAACTGTTAGAGTTCAAAAATCAAATCTGTTCACCAAAACCAAAACAGAAAATAACAATTTTAATTGAATTATACAAAACACTGTTACATGAAACAACATGTCTAATTTACTGTTTCATTTCTGTGCTGTAGCTGACCATGCTGATTGCCTTAACCCTGGCCTCTATGGGTCTCTTGGTGTGGGCGTCTGAGTTCTGCCCCCCAGCCTGCCAATGTTTTCACAATCGAACCTCTATTGGATGTCAAAATAGAGGATTTCACCAGATCCCTAACCTGCCAGAGGCCACAGAGCAGCTGTACATCTCATACAATAACATACAGGAAATTCCCAGCAGTGGGATGGAGAAGCTGCAGGTATGAAACATACTTTATGTGTAATGCTTTTGAAGGTAATGTAGCACTGATGTCCATTACTTAAGGACTCCAGCAGCATAAATATTCAACAGTAAGAAGGCAAAAACTGAACTTTCATTATGCTGCACTGTTTTAGAAAGACTAGCTATAGTGCTGAATACATACCACATATATACAGTGCCTTAAACACAACGGTGGCCCCATAGGGGACATAAGAAGTTGCCTAGGGTGCAAAATTCCAGAGGGCACAGTAAGTTTTTTATTTATTTTTTTTATTCATGCCATCATTTTTAGGAGACAAATTCGCCCTGTTTGTTGTTTGTACGATAAAACAGGGCTTTTTATCTCATAACAGAACAGAAGCCAATGGCTGCCTGGAAAAAAACATGATAATGGAATTAAAGTATATGATTTGTAGCTGGTACTGTATGTGAATATGTGAGGCTGTGTGCATGGAGAGCTTCTGTTTATATTGAAAACAGCTAAAAGCTCACTAGTATGTAAAATGTCTTTTTTAAAGCATTTCTTCTTTCAAGTCTAAAACTATATCCTTACCCTTCTTTACAACAGATACCTATATTTGATGTATTACCTCATTAATGTTTTATTTTTATTGTAAAGAAGTAAACATACAAACTCTCCTCTTCCTGAATATCCTGTAGGTGCTGGATGTGACTAAGAATCAGCTGCATGTCTTCCTATCTCACAACCCAGTTTGGCCCAGTATGCCGAAGCTGTCCAAGCTCTTACTGTGTAACAATGGCCTGAAGTCTCTACAGCCTGCTCAGTTCTTAAACTGCCCTGCTCTCAAATTACTAGACCTCAGCGAGAACCAGATTGAACATCTACCAGCTGGTTTCCTTCATGGATTACATAATCTGAAGAAGCTGTTTCTGAACTTTAACCAGATTCAAAAGCTTCAGGTTGGTGGATTGGAAGGAGCCTTTAGCCTTGCTGAACTCTACCTCAGACACAATTATCTAACACAGATAGAGGAAGGTGTTTTCAAGAACTCCACTGCATTAGAGATACTTATTCTGTCAAATAACAAAATTACAAGTATGAATGATGTCAGCTTCAGGGGAGCAACAGGTCTCCAACACCTCGATCTGAGTAGTAACCTGCTGGCCACTGTTCCAGGTGAATCCCTGAAGGTTGTTCCCAGGCTCAAACTTATGGATTTAAAGATGAACCAGATTACCACCCTTCCAGATGATTGCTTCTCTTCACTAAGCCTACTGGTTAATCTAGACTTGAGCAACAACAAGCTGACCTCTCTGTCTGAAGTATTATTGAGAGGTTTGACCATGCTGACTGAGCTGAACCTCAGTGACAACCTCATTGATTCTCTTACCTCGAACGTCTTCCGTGACCTGATCAGCCTCAAGCTACTGGATTTGTACAGAAACCGGCTGCCCAGTCTTCCTCTGGATGTGTTCGGAAACTTGACCAACTTGCAAGAGCTTCAGCTGGACGGCAATCAGATCTCTGCCATACCAGTTGGTGTGTTTGATTCACTGTCCAAACTCAAAGAGCTACAGCTGTCGCACAACCGCATCTCAGAGCTCCATCCTGCTCTGTTCATCAAACTGAAGGTACTACAGCACCTCTACCTGTATGACAACTCTCTGCAGCACCTCCCCAAAGGCCTTTTCCACAAAACGAGAGAACTCAGGGAGATAGACCTCAGTAACAACCACATCCGGTCTCTACATGAATCAGTATTCCATGGTTTGGTGAGATTACATACGCTGAGGCTATCTAATAACCGTATCTCCTCTCTAAACTCAGACCAGTTCAGAGACCTTGTTGGTTTAAAAGAGTTAATACTTGATGGAAACCACCTAGATAAACTTCCCACAGGCCTGTTCATGAAACTAGCAAATCTTACAACTCTGGATCTGGACAACAATAGTCTCTCAGAGCTGTCTCCTGATGACTTTTTCAGATTGACCCGACTTAAAGAGCTCAGGCTGAACTTCAATCAGCTTCACGACATCCCTTTCGACACCTTCCATCCTCTGCACAATCTCCGCAGGCTTCTGCTAAGAAACAACAGCCTAGATAGTTTACACCCTCAGCTCTTTGAACATCTTTCGAAGCTAACAGAAATCGATTTGAATAGCAACAAGCTGAATCACCTTCATGCTGATGTGTTTAAAGGGCTCACAAAGCTCCACAAACTGAATTTAAAATCAAACCAGCTTAGAGCAGTGGAAAGTGGCGTTTTGGAGCCTTTGAGTAAACTTAACACTGTCTATCTGTCAGATAATTTGTGGGACTGCACAATTTTCCACATCAGATGTTGGGTTCTCAAGAACAGAGACAAGTTAGGAGATAAGCCCACTTGCTTCTTTTACTCTTCTTCAGGCATTTCTGTCCAAATACCACTCTCACAGCCAGTGATGGATCACCAGTCGGTTCAAGAAGATTGCAATGCAAGTGCTACACATTCATTTTCTCTAGAAATGTTGATTCTGCTCACAGTGTTTCTCGCAGCCGTCAGCCCTCTGTGACATGTTATACTGTAACCATACAGTGACCATTTCCTTTATTTGGTATTTCACTCAGTTTAAATAAGGATTAAAAATACCAAGACCAGTAATAATTTAACTGACAATAAAATTTGCTCACAATAGATTTTATGTGAATATGAACATTATTATTGAGGTGCCTCATAGTAAAGCTACATGTGCATGTTCATACATACAGGGTAAACTTTATAAATTAAATTTGATTGTATGTTTATATGCTGTATTTTGACAGTGACAATCGAATCTCTTAAAAGTTGTTTTTGTGCGTGCTGGTTTTGTTGGTGAATGAACTGTACTGTTATGATCTCATGTACTGTATCTAATTTGTTCTCAGTTCTCTTGCAAAACATATCTTAATCGCAAAAAGTTTTCTTAGGTAAACAAATATTAGTCAATAATAAAGACATTTCTATGTTAACCGCTTTATCTCACAGTTGAGAAATAACAAATATACACACCACAAAATGGTTACAGATGCAACAGTTGTATAAAATATGTTTCAGTATCTAAGTATACCAGACCGCACGAAGCAACTTCATCACCTGAAACAGTTGTGAACCAGTTATTCGTGTTGGATAAATATTCACAATTCAAATACGGTTGTTAACAAGCTATATGAAAGAAAAAAACAAACAACTAGTGACACTTTGTGTTTGCATCAGTGTGGAAATTTAACAGCTGCCAGTAAAATAATGCTACACTTTAATCATATAGCTAGTGAGACTCCATTAACAGAAAAATCTTACTCCAAATGATGTCAGTTCAAAAGTTTTTTTAGAAACCCATGCAGCCTCAGTTAATTCTGAGGTTTCTCTGTGCTGAAAATTACAAAACCTGATTTGAATTCAATCCTTCTGGAAAACAAGTTCAAACCTGGACTCATATGCTCTCACATCTACAAACATTGATTACAAATACATTCAGATAAAAAACAAAATGCTGTAAATTAAGTAAGTTGCACCAAAAACTTTACATTACCATGATACTTTGGTAATGTAAATTTTCACCTGTTATCTCTAAAGCAGAAGAAATATCTGCTCTACGAGATCTTCGGAGGATTATTGTGTGACTCCTGTGTTGCTTTTTGGTTTACCTTGCATCACACAAGCTGCCGTACCTTTTACTCACTGGAGAACAATGTCAGGCAAATGTCAGCTTCATAATTTATTTCTTCATTCTTCTCAAGTCAACACTACAGCACAACTCAAAAAATTTAGGAAACCCAACAAAACTACTTTCACTGCCAACTCATTCTCTTTCTTTTCCAATCATTTCACTCATTTACTCCTACAGGAAGCCTTACCTCATCCAGGGCTGTAGTACTCGAGTTCAGACTAAAATCTGTTTTTCTGTCATCTTGGACTCATTGGTATTTGACTGAGACTTGTCACGGACTTCCCATTGACACTCGCTAAATGCTTTAATAGGACTTGACTAAGTCCAGCATCTTTTTTCTTCCCTGAAATAAAAGAAACATTAGGAGAACTTCTGATATGTTATTTAGATACAGGAAATGTAAAGTTGCACTTCAGTTTTATATGACTCTAAAGTGAAAAGCATATCTTTAAAGTAAATGGTGTTACCTATGTTGGTCCTATGGTGTGGCTACGCTGCACTTTCACATCATCATTAAACAACATTGCTTCTAATTTTATATGGAGTGTATGGGTTGTTATAGTGCAATCACAGACAAAAATTGCAAACAAACAAGTGGTCTTGGAAATATTTTTTTCTCTCTTAGTGTTTTATTCTTGATCCTATTTAGACTTGGACTTGAAGTTGCAGTTGCGAACTCAAACTTGACTTGGACCTCTTTTGACTCTGACTTGACTCGGACTCAGCTATCCTGGATTTGGACCTGTCTTGGACCTGACAAAGGTACACTTGACTACAGCCCTCCGCTCTGCCATCAAGGCAGATATGCATCACAGTTAAGCTTCAGACATAGAAACACTTGTGATCCTTCAGGTTCCTCAAGTAGGAAAAACTCTTCCCACACTTGTCACACATGAACTGTTTCTCCCCTGTGTGTATCTGCTGGTGAGCTTTCAGGCTGTTGCCCTGGTTGAAGCTGCGTCCACACGTGTCGCAGCTGAACGGCTTCTCCCCGGTGTGGATACGTTGGTGTCTGTTGAGATTGCCCGTGTTACTGAAACATTTCCCACATGTGTCGCAGCTGAAAGGTTTCTCTCCTGTGTGGACAACCTTTGGAGGAGAAGGTTAAAAAACTGAAAAACCTTTTGTATAGACTGTCAACCTATTAATTGTGAGATGGTCTACCACAGTATGGTGCTGTAGGTGTGGCTGAGACAACAATTCTCTAACCATTTCAATTAGGGATGTCCCAATACCAGTATTGGACATTGGGTCTGATACATTCACATACTCGTACTTGTAACACTTATGATACCATATCATGTCAAGCAGCACAAAACAGATGAGACGAACAGGAAGTAAAGACACGCGACTTCCGCGATGTGTGTCAAACATACAAAATAATTAATTAGAGGATTAATATAGATTTAACAACAACCATTTTTGTTTGTTTAGTGCTAATTTAAGAACATATCGTCCTTTCCCATATTAAGAAGCATTATTATCCACAGAGAATACCGAAATCTAGAAGTTGGCAGAAAGTCAGACACACAACGCTCCGCTTCTACTCATCACATTGTTGACACTGTCTTACCTAAGGTACATGACTCCATGACTCCAACAGACGTCAGTTTAACAGCACAGTGGGTTCATGAGCTTTAGCACAAGCATCAGTAACATATAACAAGCAAAACAATTTTGGGGCTACTACTCCCACCTGAGGACATGTATTAATTGAAATGGGGGGGTAGTGCTATGCTTGTTTACCTGTCAAGCTTAATGTTAATCTTGGGATGTGAGTTTCCTGTTGTGGATTTTATCTGGTCACAGTCAGAAATCAACATCTGGTTACAATGTTTGTTGTTATTGCACTTTTCCAGGAAATGCAGTTTTGATAATAAAAAAAAGGCTGGAAATGCAATATTTTGAAGTATTCCTACCTGTCAGTACTTGGTAAACTAACACACAAGCAGCTTGACCTCAATAAGAAGCATGCTCTGTTGCCCCTGTAACCACACACAACAGCAATGTGAGGCTGACCTGAATGTAGCAGTGCTGTCACTGCAGCAGGGTGAGGAATTCAACAACAGTATGTGGCTAAGTGCCCTCTACGATGTTCATAAGTAAAACTGATCACATCTGAGGCTACTAGCCAAACTGCTTGTGCTGCTATGTCTCAGTCACATCAGGGCCTGTATTTATGTACGCAACTCAGAGAAGGAAGAAATTCTCAGTGACGCAAGTTCGGTCCTACTTTTAAGAATAGAAATCAGAGCAATTTATTAACATTCTTAACTTAAGAAATCACTCCTCTTCAGCTCTCATACAGTAAACTGGACAGAGATTTCACACAAAGGACCAACACTGTGGTTTACAAAATAGCCTCCTAGCTATACTTGTTAAAAAGCAGGGATGTAGCTATACCACTTTTTTCCTGACCGAGTACAAGTACTTAAAATTTGAATACCTGCCAATACTG
>OMLM01000596.1:35808-64328 GCA_900302695.1 Helostoma temminkii
GGTCCTCAATCTCTACCACACCCTGTGACACCTACAAAACAAATTTCTTCAATAAAAATCTACACACACACACACACATATATATATATATATATAAATAATACAAGATTTGTCTTAAGACTGCACTAATTCTCTGCATTTACACAAAACATGTGGCCATGTTTGTGTCTTAGATCCTAAACCTGTAAAACAATCAGCAAAAAATGTTTTATAGCTCTGATCCACTGCTTTGGGTTCTCTAGCACTGTCGTAAACAATCACTTCATTCACAAAGGAGTTAATGCTGAGGACGTTACAGTGCAGTTTCATGTGGAGGAAAGGTACCCATTTACACGTGGACTAGGTTTAAGATGGCTTCACCAGGTTTTCAGCTGAGTGACGTACTTCCAGTTGCAGCAGAGACGAACATTCCTGGAAAAGCTGGCAGATCTTCTCCACAGCTTCTTGAGCCAGAGATGTCATGAAGACACTGAGTTGGATCACCTGATGGACACGAAAATTCACAATAGAGTAAACATAACATGTTTAAACTCACAAAATGGATAATCAGATAAACAGATAATCATGGAGAGTAACAGACATGTAATTTGACAATACCTTCAGCCTATCAGCAAATTTAAAATAACGCAATAAAAAGAACAAAATGTGCCCGATGACCATTTTGTTTCTGATTTTCTAAGAGACAAATTCCGACAAATTATCTAGTATATAATATATAATCACACCAGGTGTTAATTAATTTAAAAACAAACTCAAGCAAAATCTTTGCTAGTTACAACCTTAAAATACTTTTCGGTTTCATATGAAAATACAATACATTGCACAATTCTTATGTCAAAGTGTCTAAGCACAGTGTGAAAGTTCGACATTCAGTATTTAAATAAAATGATCGACATCATCAGTACAAAGTTAATATGTTTGATACGTTGCAATATTACGCAGAATGTCTCCTTTAAGATTTTATACTGCAAGACTTTTGTAATGACTGCAGATGATGAACATGTAAACATTAAAATTTTCATGTTTTACTGTTTAAGCCCATTTCCCTTTTGACCCATACATAGCGCTGTGTGTTCTCAGCAACAAGATTTTCTTGTGGACTGATGTAACTATGGTAGAATTGTTTGCAGCACTGTGTATGGTGTAAAAAGGTGTAAAAACATCATGCCAACGCTGAAGTACAGTGGAGGGAGCATCATGATATGGAGCTGCTTTGCTGCCTCTGGACCTGGACCACTTGTCAATGTGAAGGCAGAAATTAATTCCCAAGTTTATCAAGGTATCCATCCAACAGGATAATGCCTGGGTGGCTTTCTGTACTTTGAAACTCAGTAAAAGTTGTATGATGTTAAATATGGAAGTAAATTTACTACAGAATGGTTTTGGAGACTGGCCAACTCCAGTCAGAGCCCAGTATGTAGGCTAGATGAGTCAGAAGGTCCAAAGAGCACAAACTTCATATTCTTTTCACTGTGATTAAGACATGTGTATGATACAGCCCAGGGATGATACAGCAGAGTCAACAGTAAAAGATCAAGTCTAATCCACAGCTCTACAGAAAGTGTTTGAGGCCAAAGGTGGTTCAACCAGTTATTAAAACACTTTCACCAACACTATAACTGTTTAAGTGGTGTATTCAATAAGAACATGAAAGTTCACGATTGTTTGTGTTTTATCATCTTAGAAATATGGTGCTTGTTGCACAATTCATGACCAATTTATGCAAAAGAGTAAGTCCACTTATTCTTGCAGCCGTGTCTTATCTCATCTGTATGTAAAAGGTCACAATCCAGAAAAAAATGTGTACAATTTAAATGTATATTAGTAACTACAGCCATCTGGTGTGTGCAGTTGAGTAAAACCATAAAATGAACAGGTACATGTATCTTAAAATTGTACTTGTTGCCAAGTGAGACCTGTGGCTGAAACATTTCTAGACATACAGCAGATAGATAAGCCTGGGCCTGATTTGCACCTTAAAATGGCGTCTAAAGAGGGATTTTTTTACAACTGTTTTACAAAATTCACATTTAATTTTAATTTACCTGAAACATATTCAGCGTTACGGCCCTACAGTCAGCATTAAATGGGGTTTGACAGTAGTTATGTGAAGCTAGCAGATGTGGCTAGCTAGCTAGCTCTTCTATTTCTACGATCAGCTGGTTGTCTAGACAGGGAGGCAGCATCAGCACAAACCGGAGGTTGTCACCAGAACAGCAACAACAGAGCTCTCACTAGCTGTGAACAGTTTACAAACAATTTACCTTCTCCGAGGACCCGTTTTCATCCGCGCACGGTGACACCTGTGTTGAGTCGGAGCCACCGATAACTTTAGTCATTTCTGTGACAGCCGCGTTGACCATTATCTCCAAAATGGCGCCTACCCGCGCCTCTAAATCTGACATGCTGACACGTTGTTATAGCAGCCGTAATCACTATTTTGTTTATTAAAAGTGTGTAATAAAACAAACTGCTATTTGGTGCTACTATGTGGTCGTTATAGTGAATAAATGCCGCAACCACCTTCTTCTTCCCAGGTCATGCTCTTCAAAATAAAAGCATTCAGGTCCCATTCAGTCCTTCAGTACACAGTCTGTGCTGAAGTCTTTAAACTTCGCGATGCACAGACAGGTCTGTGTATTATTTTGTCCAGCTACAATCACATAAGTGAGAATAGGCTAAATAATAGAAACGCCTCTTTGTATAATACATTTTAACACAATACGGGGCAATCGCCAAAATGCATGCAGTTAAAAACAATTATAGACATTATCAGGAAACAATTATTGCCGAAATGAAAGGCACTAATTGACATAAATACTATATGTTTTGAAGTTAAATGAATAAATAAATAAAAATAATAATTGACGCAAATCGTCGACGCAAGTAAAAGAAACAAAAAACAAACGTACAAACTATAGCATTGTCACTCTGTATTGTTTCACACGGTTATTAGAATGTGTTGAGAACATTTTCGTAAACGCATTAACACCACGGATTGTCTTTTTTTAATAGACGAACAAAATCTCATACAGCTCTAGATCGTTTTATTTTGAATGTTTTGCCGGAAGTGCTTTACAGAGTTGTTCCGTCTTGACGCCGGTGGCGCTGTCACGTGTTCACTGCCTCTAGTGGCCAACGTCAGGAACTGCAGGTATTTAGCCTAAAACTAGCACTAACTAACTAACACTGTTAAAATAAAATTAACAAAATTCACTACAGCATTTAAAACGTATAAATTCAGTGACTGGTTAAGTAACTTAATAAACATCGTTAAGAATTTTATTATCCTTTGTTGACTGTTTTGATTCAACGTAGGTTCATGAGCATTTTCAGCCCCCAGGTGGCAATACTGTGGAACTACACGGCAGCAATTCCACGGTTGTTTTTTCATATTTTTATGCTTTAGTTATATAGAAACTACTAATAATCCGCTCAGACAACCACAAATACTTCAGGTTTTCATATAAAGCTTACGAATAGGACATGATTACTCAAATAATTTCACAGTGCGCAGATTGGAACAGGCCGGTTAGCTCAGTTGGTTAGAGCGTGGTGCTAATAACGCCAAGGTCGCGGGTTCGATCCCCGTACGGGCCAACAAGTTTCTTTTTACAAACCACAGCACAGTGAAAACTATGTCTATTCATTTCTCAAGTTCATTCAACACCATCCAACCTGCACTGTTTGGTGAGACATTAAAAAAGATGCAGGTAGATACCTCTAAGGTTTCGGTGGATGATGGTCTACCTCACTGGCAGCCCCCAGCATGTCCGCCTGCAGAACTGTGTGTCTGAAACTGTGGTCTGCAGCACTGGATGGTTTTGTTCTTCTTCCTCTTCACCCTGTTCACCTCGGACTTCAGGTACAACTCAGAGTCCTGACACCTTCAGACGTTCTCTGATGATTCTACAACATAAGAACTGGTTGTGGACTTTAAAACATCCAGGCCTCTAGCCACCCCTCTCTCTATACGGGGGGAGCAGGTGTAGATGGTACCAGTGTACAGAAACCTGGGAGTCTGCCTGGACAATAAACTGGACTGGACACCACACTCTGCAGCGACCTACAAAAAGGCCCAGAGCAGACTGTACTTTTTTTAATCAGGGCTGGTTCTGCTCTGGGCGTGGAGCTGGACCCTCTTCACACTGTGGCAGAGAGAAGGATGTTCTCAATCCTGGACAGTCCCTCCCACCCACTACACAGTTACTGACTGGACAGAGGAGCATCAATGTCAAGTGCTCCACAGAGCGCCACAGGAGATCCTTCCTCCCAGCGGCCATTAGACTGTACAACTCCTCTACCTACTGCAAAGGCGTGGGGGACTGACACATCTAAACATTATTTGATTTCATCACAAGCATCATTTATGTCATTATGTCACTATTTGTGTTGTCAGTAAATTGTCTCAGCGTGTTCACGTAGTTATTTGTGCTATAATGGCTCCTTCCTGCGAGCGGTTCTTCTCTTTCCTTTCTATGATCAGAGAGCAGCTGCAACAGGCAAAAGAAATGTTCCTCTGGGATTAATGAGGTTTTATGAATCTTGAATCTAGAGTTCTAGATTAGATTCAAGATCAGAGAGTGCTAGAATGGACCCTGTTGGGTGGTAGCCAGTTACGGCAGCTCCCCTCTTTGAGCGTTGTTTTTGTTCCTCCAGTTCATGTTGCGTGCTCTTCTGAACTGAGGGGGGATAGGTGGACTTACTGGGATCTTCTGATCTCCTGCGTTTGTGTGAGAACTTTTGGTGACTTTGACTGATCAAGGACCAAAATGGGACATGGTTGAAGGAACTCAGTCCTGACTCAGTGTGACTGGACGGTTTTGAGCTGGCGAGGAGGAACAGCCTAACATGGTCCTGCTGCCATCTCAGTATCCATCGTCTAACAAACTCAGTGACCTGGATAACTGCAGAGTTTCTCAGCTAAAGTCTGTTCAGTGCTGTCATTGACTCTCATAAACTCTCAAACCTTGTATCTGATGTGCCTCACCTCCTGGATTCTGTATCGGGGTTATTGCTATAGCTTTTTTTTAACTATTATGTCTTTTTACACTATTTATTCTGTGTTGTTTGTAACTTTGATGTTGAAGACTACTGCACGCTTAATGCTCAGATCCGATATTTTCTCTCTCATGCCAAGACACTGATGTCAGGTGGAAAAGGTCAGATGAAATGCCACCTGACCGTTCAGACTAAGGTCGCATTGGAAAACATCACACGTATCTGATTAAGTACCACATATGAAAGTGACCCATTAGAAAAAAGTCAGATTTTATGTCTTGTACTGTTCAGACTGCCAAAAAAATAAAAAATCAGATATGGGTGAAAAAATCAGATAGTGTGAACATAACCATATTTGCTCCACTGCTGTGATGTGAATTCCCCTTGTGGGGATCAATAAAGTGCTATCAAACCTAATCTAATCTAATTTATGCTCATTATCATCAATATTCTTCCTTACAGGAATCAATTATAGTTGTCTTGTTAATGGTGTATGCACTAATAAGATGTCCGCACTTTCTATGCTTCTATGCTTTATATGCTTTTCATGCTTTGTCACCATTTTAGCTTTTTCCTGTCAACATTTATTTATTACTGTATTTTGCAGTTGTGAACTTACAACAACATACAACCCAACAGAACTGATTCAAAGTGGAGGGCGGCTGATGAAACTCTTATTAATGAGAGGATGTCCTTTAGTCAAAACTCTCATTTTGATAGTAAACATTTTTACAAAGTGACTTAGCTTAAAGTTACTGATCCAACACTGCAGGTTTCTTCTGTTATCAGAGCTTATTGTGGAATCTCTACGTGCAGTTGTGTTTCTTGAGCAGTCTTGAGTCTGAAAATCGAAGTCCACAGCTGCCGCACGAGTATGGTCTTTCCCCTGTGTGGACCTGCATGTGAAACTTCACATGTCCGAGCTGCCTGAACCTCAGCCCACAGACTTCACACTCGTAGGGTTTCTCCCCCGTGTGGATCCGTAAATGTCTGAGGTAGTTAGTGTAGATCCTGAAGTCCCTGCCGCACTGCTCGCATTTATGCGGTTTCTCTCCAGAGTGCTGCAGTTTGTGGGACTTGAGAGCCTGGAGGATGATGAACCTCTTCCCACATATGTCACAGCCGAACGGCCGTTCTCCTGAGTGGCCCCGCAGGTGGTAGTCGTAAGTAGCTTTGTAGAAAAAAGATTTCCCGCATGTGCTGCAGCTGTACGGCATCCGACCCGTGTGGATCAGCTCGTGTCTCTTCAGTGAACTCGCAGTGCCGAAGCCCTTGCGGCAGGTCTTGCAGCCGAACGGCGTCGCATCTACCGTCGTCCTGTCCCGTCGATATATAACTCTGCGGTTACTTCTCTCCTGAGTTCGTCTTCTCACGACTTGACCGTGTTTTTCATCGTGAGTCACTTTCTGGTGTTTCTGCAGCTGGCAGTTGTACAAAAACGTCTTCCCACACAAGTCGCACATGAACGACTTGGAGGCGCCGTGAACGAGCATGTGGGCTTTGAGCTTGTTGTCCTGAATGAAACTCAAACCGCAGACTTTACATTTGAAAGGTTTTTCACCAGTGTGAATACGAATGTGTCTCTTCAGGTTGTGTTGTAGTGTGAAACCTGCTCCACACGTCTCGCATGTAAACATTTTCCCTCTGTGCACCGACTGGTGCGTCCTCAGCGATCTCCTCTTCACAAACGCTTTGCCACACACGGTGCATTTGTAAGGATGCTCGCCCGTATGAACGCTCTTATGGCACTGCAGGGTGAAGGCGTACCTGAAACTCTCCCCGCACTCCGAGCACTTGTGCGGCTTCTCAGCGGTGTGCACGACCTGATGAGCCTGCAGGTTGTGTTTCGTTTTGAAGCCCTTCCCACAGGTGGAGCAGACGAACGGCCTGGTGTCCGTGTGCACAAGCTGATGAGTCTTCAGGTGCATCTTCGTTTTGAACGTCTTCTCGCAGAGCTGGCACTTAAAGGTTGCGAACCTCTTCTCCTCGTGTCGCAGCAGGTGGTACTCAAACGTCGCAGTGTTCCTGAATTTCCTCGGGCACTGATCGCAGGCGAAAGGCCTCTGCTCTTTGTGAGTGTTCATGTGCTTCCGCAGATGAAACTGTCGATTGAAACACTTGTTGCAGACATCGCATACGAACTCCGTCCCTTTCTTCGTGATTTCTGCTCCATGTTGCCTCTGAGCGTCCTCGGGTTCTGCCGTGTTTGTTGGGGGAAAATCCACGGCACCATCATCTAGACAGGAGTGAAAGGGTTAAAAGTTACAACACTGCAAGAGGGAGAAAAATCTTTGCTGGTTCCTCTCCTCTTGTGGTAAGTCGAAGCTACCGCTTGTCTTTGTACTAGGACTTTAGGCTAAGAAATGTGTCCTGTGTGTCCATTTACACTCCATTTGAATACTGTGTTCACTTAAAGTATTACTGTGGTCTGCCACATACTTATATATTCAGTATCTCACCTTGTCTTGTGGCTGATGAGGACTCAGCTTCAGAAGTTACTCCTTTGGGTTCTTCTCCACCATGCGAACAAGAAACTAAGGATAAAGAATTTAAAGACAATGCGTTAGTCTAGTTATCATTCATCTCATCCAGAGCAAATTTCTCTTCAAAACGTGAGAAGATGGAGGAAATCGTATTCTGCCGCTGTGAATATCACAATACTGAGTAATATTACTAGTAGTACTAGTTTTAGAGAAACCCACATTATGGAAACGTACCAGCATCACGTCCACAGGAGGCTGTGGCTCTGTGACTGCCTCGGTCTTTTTTTTTAACTTCCCAAAGGGCTTCAAGGTGTAAATCAACCCGCTCTGCTCGAACAGGACTGGGCAGCCATTCAGGACATTTTCTCTCCACAATCGGGCGTTTTCAAAGTTTTCAGTCATCGCCTTCAGCTCGCTCTCCAGCTGCCCCGCTTTGGCTTTCAGAGTCTGGTTTTCGTTCTGCAGCAGCGAGGACAGTTGGGAGAAAATGGCGCTGATCTTTCTTGTTGCCTCCCGTGCCAACATTTCCACAGTGTTGTCCAAATCTGGCTGAGAGGATAAAATGTCTGAGTTAAAACCACATGATGTTTATATGTATCTGTTGTTAGCTTCAGCATTTAATTAAAGTTACTACATAACAAAACCTAAAAAAAAAGGTCCTGATGGCCATAATCATCAATAATCCAATAAATTATTGTTTTTCGTTTAGTATAAATTTATCATCTCAGTTTATAACCTGGAAAATCCTCAGGTGGAGAGTAACTAAGTACATTTACTCAAGTACTGTACTAAGCCAGAAGTAAAGAAGTAAACTTTTGACATACTTGTACGTGCATATTACTACAACACCTTTGTCTGAACTTCAGTTACCAATTAAAATATAACCAAAGGTAAAGTATTCAAAATTAGCTCCAACTTTACTAAAAAGCATTTATTTTGTCATATTCTCATTTTTGTGAGTTTGAAACCTGTTAATGAAATCAGTTTCATAATATAAAATATTCAAATAAAATATAAATTCATAATAAATGTACACATAAGTGTCAGTGTCAAGTTAAATGGTGTTTATATACCTTAGTTACTGTGTTTGTAAATGAGTACCTTTGTACCTAAAGTTAATTTTAAAACATGCATTTAGCTGTTAGTACTTTAGTAAATAATTTGAAGTGGTACTTGTACTGCAGTACTTAAAAAATACTTCCACTTGGTTGGATTCCTGCACAGATCTGCATCACAGGAGAATTTCTAATCCACAGCTGTTAAATGTCCATATAAATAAATGACATCTCGTAAATTTATAAACAACTCCATGTACTTTTAAATAACACCACAGTTTATCCTTCACCCTACACTGGCTGTCCGTTAGCGGCAGCCATTAATAAGAAACAAAAGTTCATATTAAAACGCTTAAAAGACATTGTCATGTGCCAGTATTCACATACTGATGTCCAGCTTTTTATATATTGAAAACAAAGTTTATATTCCCTTTGAAAAACTTTAAATTCTCGACAATACTGTTAGCTAGCTACGGCACCAGCGGACGTTCCGCCATCTTTGTTACGCTTGGCCTTCTACGTTGCCGTCTCCCTCGTTTTATTCCGTGGGTCCCATCTCCCACAACTGTAGCATCTCTGATAACCGCGGAATTCAGCCTGTTTGTAACAATAAGTTAATAAATGTAAACCGCTGACTCACCTTTTGCTTCACACTTCGCTCCAAACCTCCATTTTCATCTTCGGAGTTTCCAATAATAGCCGCAGTTTTTACGGCTGTGTGCACGATGGACTTTGTTTCCAAATAAAAGACTGAATTTTCTGACATTTTGCCTTAAAGTCAACAATGAACGGTTGTGACAGCGACAGTCGGCGCCATTAACTCCGGAAGTGGAAGAAGCAGCACATATATATTTCAAAATAAAACTCTCACGATTGCAAATTTTCTTTAATTGCAATTATGAACGAAAAAAAAATACAGCGTCATAACACTCCGAGCTGTACGTTACAATTTCGTCTTGCAATTTAAGTTGTCCGCTTGAAAACCATAACAGCATTCATTACTGCAGATTATTGTGAATAGACACAACATAAATTAATTCGAATTGTTTTTACAAAAATTGCAAAATCACGACAGCAAAAAAAATGACCTTACTCCTCCCATCTATATCAGCTCAACTGGCAAATGATAAAGACAGAAAGTATCACCTAACTCTAAATCATCTTGTTTATGCAGGAAGCTGCATTTATCTTCTAAATGCTACCTCAAAACCACTTCTGGAGGTTTTTGAGATTTTTCTTTTAATGGCCACTGTGTCCTACAGAGGTAAACAATCTGTTTTTAAAAGGTTTTTAACAACCAAGGTTACTCAATACAAACAGAACTATAAATGCCATGACCAACGCTGTCAAACACTGTGTTTGTTCCTTTCAATTAATCCCTTAGCTAACATATCAGAGTAATGATGAGAGCCCTGAAGTGTTAAAACTCAAAAACAAAAGCTATAATGTTATTATATGAAGCATCCCTTTGCCAATCTGTAGCTGGGACAAAGCACATCTTCTGCACTGTGGATTTAACTCGAACAGATTATAAATAAATCGCCCAAACTTTCAACAAGAGCTTATAAAAAAGAAACCAAGTCGTGTTTGTCAGTTCTGTACAGCTCAGACATATTTCCGTGCACAGAGGGGCCTGAACCACATAAACTATTTTGTTCTCACCAACACAACATATCTGTGGCTCCTGCAACACTAAATTCTTCGATTTGTCGTGAAGGCACGTCTGTCGTGTTCACTGTTCACAATTACCCTTCAAGTAAGTTTTCCTGCATTTTACATGTTTAGCCACAGTGATTGTGTACTGGGCTACGATTGCTTCCTCAATGCGCACAACCTACAATTTGTACTGCACCTGAACGCCTCACGTGTAGACAGTGGAGCTACAGTGGAGCTGCTGTCTGTGCAGACACGATGTACGACCCGTCACAGCTGTGCTTCTTGAGCTGCCTTGAATCAGAAAAGCCTCGGCCACACTGCTGGCAGGAGTAGAGCTTCTGCCCGGTGTGGACCTGCAGGTGGGACTTCAGCTGATTGGACTGGTGGAACTTCTTTTGACAGTACATACATTCAAAAGGTTTCTCTCCCGTGTGGATTCGCAAGTGTCTGTAGAAATTCCCGTCCGTCCTGAAGGCCTTTCCGCACTTGTCGCATTTGAAAGGTTTTTCACCGGTGTGAATCCGCTCGTGCTGCTTCAGGCTCCCGGCGTGGAAAAACCTCTTCCCACAGACATCGCAGACAAAAGGCTTCTCCCCCGCGTGGCTTCTCTGATGATAGCCGAAGGAGTATTTGTTATGAAAAGACTTCCCACATATGCCGCAGTTGTACTCCTTGTGCTCGCTGTGACCTCTTTCGTGAAGTTTTAGTGAACAAGCCGCACTGAAGCCCCTCAGGCATATTTTGCAGCTGAACGGTTTCACCAGCGACTTGTTTTGCCGTCTATTTGGGAAAACTCGCTGCGCGTCGTCCGCGTTCTCGCTCCTTTCCGCGTGCACGTACCTCTGATGTATCACCAGCCTGCAGTTGAAGAGGAAAGTCTTCCCACACAGATCACACATGAAAGGCTTTTTGGCACCGTGGATGAGCATGTGGCACTTCAGCTTGTTGCTGTCTGAGAAGCTCTTGCCACACTCCTGACAGGTGAATGGCTTCTCTCCCGTGTGAATGCGAAGGTGCCTCTTCAGGTTGTTGTTCAGGCTGAACCCAGCTCCACATATGTGACAGGTGAACGGTTTCTCTCCTGTGTGGACTACGCTGTGTCTCTTCAGAGCCGTGCCAGTCCTGTACGGCTTGTTGCACACGGCGCACACGAACGGCGTGTCACCCGTGTGCTTCCTCTTATGAACCGTCAGAGAATGCGCGTATTTGAAAGTCTCGTCGCACATCGTGCATTTGTATTTTTTGTCAGTGGTGTGAACCATCTGGTGGAAGCGGAGAGTGTCTTTGCTCTTAAACTCCTTCCCGCACGTTTCGCACCTGAATGGCCTTTCGTCAGAGTGGACAGCCATGTGGCACTTCAGCTGGACGGACGTCTTGCAAGTCTTGTCACATAGCTGGCACTTCAGCATCTGCTTCCATTTCTCGTGGCGCAGCAGGTGGTTTTCCAGCGACTGCTCAATCCTGAATGTTTTCCCACACTGGTCACAGGTGAACGGCTTCGGCGGTTTCAGCCGCTGGTGACGTTTGAGGTGATTCTGAAGCGACTGCTCTTTCCTGTAAGTTCGTTTACACTGAGGACAAGGGAAGGGCAGAGGCTCCTTACTCCCGTCATGACGCAGGAGATGATTCTCCAGAGACGTCTCGTCCAGAAAACTTCTGCCACACTTTTCACACGGAAACGGCTTCTTGTGGACCTTCAGGTGTTTGTTCAGTTCACCTTTCCAGTGAAAGCCGGCGTTACAGTGCTCACAGAAGAACCGCTTTACTGTCTGTGACTCTTTTTTCCTCAGCCGTTCACCTGGCCTGATCTTTTTCTCTTCGCTGTTGTTGTCAGTGGAAACTGGAAATGGAGGGAAAAGTACAAAATAATTTAAATGGTTAGTTCTTCTTCAGGAGGGACGTATCCTTGACTCTGCAAGAAGCAAGAATCTGAAATCATACCCTCTGCAGCTTTAGCTGTTGGTTTTCTGATCCTCTTTGGTCTCCCTGAAGGTTCTTCTCCCACAGATTCCTGTGACACATGAGGAAAAATAATCTGTGTTAAATTTAATAAGATTTATGATGAAAATTTTTGGGATTGAGTTTTACTTGAATTCATCCAGTTTTGCTTTCAGACAAATGTAAATCTACAGAATTAAACGAGAAACATAAACTTAACCTTTTCCTGCACCGTGTTGACACCATCAACGGTGTTGGAGTCTGGACTGGGGAGGTCTTGAGGCAGAGGAGAGGCTGCTGGATTGAGGATGAGCTGTGTTGTTGCCACAGTTTCAGCTTGGGCCTGGGCGACCACTTGGCTGGCACCCACTAACAGCACTGTGGGAGCAGAACTGACTCTGCCAACGAAAACCAATGGGGCACCCGCTGGTGCAGGCACAGATTCAGCCAAGGAGCTGGGAATCAGCTCAGTACTGTCCGATGAAACAGGCACAGAGTTCGAGGTGGATTCTGTCAAAGCGACCAGAGGGGGAGCTTGACTGGTGGAGACCAACGGCACAGGGGTTGCTGTGTTTTGACAGAGAGATATATTTTTTAGACCATTATTATTTAACATTCACCATCACAGAGATAGAAGTGGGAAATTCACGAGCTCTTCAGCTTTACTGACTCACTAATTTGTCTGTTTTCATGATGTTGGATAAAAACTGAATGCACCACCCAGTCTCTGGGAAAATATTCAAAATAAATTATTGAATGACTTTATTGTTGGACCAATGCGTTTCAGACAATAGCCTTTGTCAGGGTGCACTCACTGAGGAATAACAGCATCACATCAACATTAATTACCCGGATTTTCAGTTGGGAGCATCATCCAGACTCTGATGAAGGCCAGAAACCAATAAACCATAAAACCACCATAAAAACCTTGAATTTAAATTGTGCCTAAAAATTTGGCTTCATTTTCATTGTTTACTCTTTATTCTTGGATACTTGGCAAATCAGATTGTGATTCCAAAGACCAAAATGATGGAATGAATGACTTTTGTTTGAGCAACAGTACAAATAACAAAAACAGAAAATTGTCCATCACTTAAACCTAAAACAGCAGCAGAAATACTCAGACACCGAGGTATTTATTTTTCAGTTTATTATTTTATAAATGGACTAATAGTGCAACTGTTAACACTTAATGAAATGTCAGTTGTACCTTTGTTAATCTTCCCAGCTCACGGCTGAAGTGTATAAACTCTGACAGGTGAGTTTCACGCGTCTCTCTCACCTGTTGCTGAGTCGTCCTGCAGCAGGATGTGGGTCCGGCTTCCCTGTGTCTTGCTGCTGCCTTCACTGATGCTCTTCAGCTCCTTCTCCAGCTGCTCCATGTCTCTGCCCAGCTGACCCACTCTGGCCTCCAGCTCCTGCTCCAGCTGCCCGGCTTTCCTCTGCAGCACATCCTCCAGCTGCTCCACCTTGGCCCGCAGAGCCTCATTCTCCTCCACCAGCTCCGAGGTGACCTCCGTGAACACTTTGTGGATCTGGATCACCAGACACTTCTCTATCTCCTGGATTTCGCCGAACTTCGCCTCCTTCCACTCGGCGTTTGGCGCTTCTTCCGTCCAAACATCCCTGAACACGGACACAGTCGCCTGAATCGCCGCATCCACCACCGAGGCCACTTCGCTCCCGAATCTCTTCTCCATTTTTCGTCAGTTAAAGTAAAATCTCAGCCCACAGTGTCCGCGGGCTCGTGGTGCATCTTTAAAACGACACAGTAGTTTAAATCAAGGTAATTTGGACTCAAACACAACAGCCTTCCTTCCGTGTTAACGTTAGCTCTCCAATATGGCGCCCGGTGCACCAGTGAAAAGGGTCCGTGCTGCACTTCCGTTTCCGGTGTCACATTTGACAGTAAAAGCTCCGGTAGTTGGTAAATGTGGGGCTTATTTTTATAACTTAGTAACGTAACCACATTATAATACACATTATTACATGAAAGTGCTACACCTGAAAGCGTAAATAACAACTTAACAACAACTTAAGAATGACGTGAAGTAAATAGGAAAATATGTCATTCCAAATTGTAGTGGAATAAAAGGAACGAATACGCAAGTATAATACTTAGTTACTTTGCTATTTTTAAAACAACCAGGTGCCAATGTGAACACTTAAACAGGTTTTGCTTGCTGTAATCCTCGTATAAATACAGGTTTTTAATAGATCCCTACAAAAGATTCCCATTTCCTGTATAAGTCAGGGCCAAAATCCTCAGTCCTGTGTGTAAAGATGTACTGTTGTTGTGGACAGGGGTCAGCATGGTTCACAGCTGTCAGTACATGTACAGAACATGTTTGTGTTGTGACCTCAAACTTCTGCACAGCAGCGTACAGTGTAATGAAACAAAATTACACTGGTCTTTACTTTGCAGTCCTGAAGAACTGTCTGTAAGACACTTATCAAGCAACAAAAAGACGCACACAATCATTACCTTTCAGTATCACAATTTGTATTTATCAATTCAAAGAAAAACAGCTGTACAGCGATAAAGACTCGCAGTTGCCTCTTATCATTTTGTACAATACTGGTTCATTCGTTCACCTTTTTTCCATGATGGTAGTTTGTGTTGTCTCGGTGCGTCACAGTGATCGTACAGTGGAGGGATGGGACTTCAAGACATGCACAGCAGAACTGTAATAGAGACTTTGTTATTCATGCAACCTCTTTGTCCTGATGTGTGTGTGTGTGTGTGTGTGTGTGTGTGTGTGTGCGGAGGACGCGTGGATAATTTCTAATCCTGCTTTTGGTACAAATCAACAATCTCACGTCAACACAGACTCATAAATGTTAAAAATAACAAGGAACTAGTGCAGTTTTCCAAGTGCCACCACCAAGAAACTTATTTTCATCTTTGTTTTTGCAAAGGTCATGTCAGTATATGTATTGTTTGGTCAAGATTTGTTGTGTGTTCACATACTCAGGAGTCCTAAAATATTCCAAGTACAACAGATGGTTAAAACCATTTAAACTAATTGCAGGTAAACAGAAGTGTAATTCTGTAAAAGAAAAGATATTAACCCTCTAATTGAAAATCATTTAAATTCAAGAGCCCTGCACATGTTCTTATTAAGGAGCGGTTACATTTACCAGCTCTGATTATCCTCAGAAAAGTGTAAACACAGGAAAAAACACTATAACACTATACTCACTGCAATCTGAGCCCTGTTTCATATATTTTGCTGCTATTGTATATTGCAGGCAGTGTGTGTGTGTGTGTGTGTGTGTGTAGACTACAACCAGGCTGATAGATTCATTTCCATTCACCTATTGACACGAAACCAAAATATCAGCAAAACACTGAACGTAGAATGTGATAATACATTTTTACAGATAAATGTATTCCATTAAAAAGTCTAAAACCATTATCCTCGTTATTAAATAATATCATGGTTGTTTTAGGAATAATGTGATTGATATGGTCAATAAAAGGTCAGAAACTATGTTGAACAATGTTCAGTTTGTAATGTTGAAAAAAAAAGCATAAGGTTCACTTTAATAACATTTACCCTGTTATTAAAAAGTATTTTGTACACTTTATAAACTTCATATTATGTCTTTTGCTCCTTTTGGCTTCATTAGTTTTTATTTTAGGGTTCATATGGTCTGATTTGAAGGTCTAAGGACAGTGGATGTCGTACAGATTGTGAAGCCCCTTGAGGCAAATTTGTAAATTTTAAAAATAAAACCTGATTTAAAAAATGCTGCATCTGGACTTTCCTGACTGTCGTTAAGCTAAAATCCCAAACAGCTGATCCTGAAAACAAAACTTTCTTGTACTTAACACGACAACTTGTCTGGATCTGTCCTGATCTCCGGCACCACTGCCCATCAGACCTCCGTCCCTAGTGCACAGAAAAAGTTGCATAAAGTCTCGGGTCATTGCTACCAGGGACATGATCAACATTAACAACAGAAATTCACACATAAATTCATATTACTGCATATAACTGAGTGGTTTTGGTGTCTGTTAGTGGCTGCAGAAAAATCTGCACCAGTGTTTCCCTCTGCTAAAGTGTGATTAAAGGCTATAAAATAAAAACAGGCATTTAAAACAACACTATAACACCGAATGTCCTTATTCCGATGGAAGAAACACAGATTCAAGCTGAAACATTTCGACAGCAACATTCATTCACTCATCTCCAGTGAGAAAAGAAAACGCCGACTATAAAAACATAAACCAAAAGGCATTTTATTTGTCAGTTCATCTCGGGCGACAGACTGAGGCTGATGTAAACAGAACAGCACAGACACACACAGACAGGTAAGCTACCTGCAAGCTTATCCAAACCGTTAGCGTTTACATTTTGAACCAAATCCGAACATTTGTTTCGCATTCGTCTCTCTCGTTGACTTTCACGCACCTGATTTACCTGTTTCTGTAAAAGGATCAACTTACGTGTGATCAGTCAGCGAGTTAGCTGTACCTGCATGTTCTGTCCTGCATGTGTCAACAGCGACAAAGTGTGTCAGTTCAATACGCTGTTGGATTCATAACCCAACAGCAGAGGACCGTCTGCGTCATTTTACACGTGGAAGTATATTCTTATTCAAAATTTACCTCTTTTAACCCTCACTTAGTTTGTGTCCAACATGCAGGTAAATGGTTGCATTGATCTGGCATTCACATCTAATTCAGATGAATTAAGTGTTAAATAAAAAGCTGCGAAGATGAGAAGCACCAATGAAACTTACAGGCCCACAGAGAATTTAAAGTCCCTGGGTAAATAATATCCAAAACAACAGGGACGTCTAGACAATGCTGAGTTTTGTGACCTCTATGGGTGTGGAAATTACCTGCTTACGGAGGAAGATGTAAAATTTTAAAGTCCAACTGAAAACACTTTGTAGCAGCACAAAAATAAGTGCATCTAACATCCTGGTCCTGGAAGGTGTGAGGAGAAGCTCGGAGAAGTAATTGTGCAGTGTTTGTTTTTTCTAACAGAGGAGACAGACAGTAAACCAAACTGGTCAACACAACCAGACATTTATCAGTCCTGAAGTGTTTTCTCTCGTGAAACTGACAAATACTGTTTGAGGATTCCTTTAATGAGGGTCGAACATCATTTTTCTGTCACTTGTGTCCTCAAATCGAAACTTAAGACTCATTTACAGGGTTTGTACTTTGGTTGGTCTCGGTTGATTTATAACATCCAGTATTTGCTGTGTAGCCTACATAAGAGTAGAGATTATTGTACGTTTCTGGATCAATGTTTATCCGAAGCACATGAGCGTACAGACTGTGTGCCTCGTCCTCTCTGTCAGGAATTCTCTCCTTTTCCCAGGTCATCAGGTCCTGGACCTCTCGGCTGATGGATCCAGGATGTTCTCTGGATTCTCTGGGCTATGTTGCCATTGAACATTCCCACCAACCATAAAGAGTTTTCTATTATTTAACTTCAGCACCAGAAACGTTACAGAACAAAGAGAGGCGATTTATACTTAATCAGAAGTGCATCAGAACACTTTCACAAAAAAACACACTTCAAGAGTGATGTCTAACTGGTTGGTTTAGCGTTTATGAGTCTGGTTGACCGGCCCGTCTCTGTTACAGTTGTAAATGTATGTATGTTTGTAAATAAAAATAAAAACCTATTTTACTGCTTTAGTTTCAGTTGGACTTTAGCTGAAAGAATCAAAAAGCAGTAGCATAATACTGAAACATTATTCACGTTGAAAGGATTTATAACAAGGTGATTTCTTTCCTCTCACAAACTCAATGTCTACATCGACCACTTTGTTAGACTTTAACTGTTCTCACTTTCCTCTTGTTGTCTTTGTTTCCCTGCGGCTTCTGGCGTAGTGGTGACTTTACAGGAAATAAAAACAAAAACTGAGCAAAGATGAGCGATTTCTCTCTGAGCAAAAACATGCAATCTCACAACTAAGTAACAGTTTCACCCATTTTTTCTGAATATTTGGTCAGTCTGATATCCTGCCTCTCACCCGTGTCTGTTCATTCGCACGTTCATTCCTCTCTAACACAGATGGGATGTTGACCAGACAGCTGGATGACCTCTTACATCTGCTGTAAATCTATTCTTCAGTGTATGTGTGTGAGTGTGTGTGTTTGTGTTGTAGATCTGACGTGTCTGGAAGACTGAGGTGGCATCTGGGGGGACAAACACATTAACATGTGAAGCACACGGCAAGCACAAACCAACATAAATAACCTGAGAGCTATGGAGACCCTGGGAGCGCAGAGCAGCAGCACACACATACGCACACACACACGCACACACACACTCAGTTACACAAACATTTTAAATTCTCTCTTTCTATAAAAACAGATGCAACAGATTCATGTGAATAAACCACAGAGAGAATATCCAACAGGCTGTTTGATGCTGTAAGAGAATAAAAGAGCAGACGGGGCCTGTTCTCAGCCCGAGGGCCTCATTCGTTAAAAAACTTACCGGCTGCAAATTTTGTGCTTGTAACAAAAGACAAACGTGTGATTCCTGAAACTGATCCAGATGCTAAAACCAAGTAGGTAACAATGAATTTCACAAATTTCATTTAAAAAATATCTAAATGTACTGTTACTTAAAATAGGAACAATAAAATATTTTGCAGTTTTATTTGTTTGTAATAGACAAAAATAAACTATTTTAATGAATGAGGCCCCTGGGAACCAGAGTTTACCTTTAATTTATGTAAATTTTCATGTCTTTCTAAGAACTACTCATTTGTCATTATTATCCTATTAGAAAAGTAGCTGCAGGGACTGATAAGTCCTGTAGTCTTTAGGTCAGCGGTCCTGCAGAAATCTTCACGAGAAATTCTTTACTCCTACTTAAATAAAAGGAAGCTGCTCTCTTTGTGCTTCCTGGGCAGATTTTATCTTTGTGAGAGGCTGTGACCTAATGTCATCATTTCAAGAGCAACAATTACAAATCACTCCAGTTGCCCCTCTGCTCCTCTTGTCTTAAATCAGCAACTTTTCACCTTCTTGGATTCAGGACGGGTTATTCATTAGTGTTGATTCATCCACGGTAAGTTTGGATGAATGTGGTGTCAGCGCTGTTTGGTATCAAAAGAAAACCTGTTTCAGGTCCACGTCTTCTCATGGCCGGACGGGATAAACAATTAGCAGTAGTTTGAATTTCTGCAAAACATTTTGGCATAATTTTGTTCTTTTTTCGATTTCTGAGGAGTAATAGGACATAGTGTAGGATGTCTTGACTTACAGACAGATAAATACAGTAGGTAGGACAGACAGACGAGAAATACATACAGATACAGCTCATCTCATAGAAAAAACGTGGGACAGTATGAGCTACATTTTATCACACTACCAGCAACCATCAGTAAGAGCTTTCACATTGACGTGATGCATGTCCCGTCTCTCTTGCATTAACGCCGCCCGGGGTTCAGCAGCATTAAACTCCACCCTCTGCAGTTCTCTGAAGCAGCCACTGCGGGCGTCTATTTTCACAGAAGACAGACAGAAAGATGTCTCCTGCTCCGAAGCCATCCTGCCCGTCCTATGAGTGAGCCTGGATCAATCCCTCTGTCCTGTGTCACTTTACATCCAAACCTCTTGGTTGACAGTGTTGGAGGCGGAGAGATGCAGGGGGGCGTTCGCCACCAGTCTGAAGCCCCACCTCCCATCTGGAGTTCACACGCTTCAGTCTCAACCAATCAGTCTTCTGGCTCACTTTTTCTTACTTGACTTTTCTGAGCGCTTTGCGTCCGACTTCCCGCCCCGATCTGACCTCTCCGACCGTTCGCCTCTCTCTCTTTCCTTCTCCTTCTCCCTCTCCTTCTCCTTCTCCTTTTCTTTTTCTGCTCGTTCGGGCCTCTCGGCTCGGTCCGTGCGCTCGATACCTCGCTCCGACCTGTTGTCCACCTTGCTGCCGTCGCGGCGTGTGCCCTCGTCAGTGGATGAGGTAGTTGGTTGAGGTTGACCCCATTTGGCAATCTCCTCGTGCTCTGAAATACTGGTGGTGATGTTGGTCACCCACGCTTTGAGGTCATCCTGTGAGGAAGAACAGGGAGAGAGGCTTACTCTTGTTTCTGTGTGTCAGTGATATTAGTTACTTTATGTCTAACCACAACTACTTGGAGATAAACAATGTCTCACCTCATCTTTTGCATGAAACAAAAACTCACTGCCGTCCTTCGTTCTGCAACACAAGCAAAGGAACTGAACTTAGAAACTGTGTGGAGCCCAACGTAGCTAATTTCATACTTCGCTTTGCAAAAAATGATGTGAAAAAGATCTTTACTTTGAGCTGAGCTCCAAAATTACTGGATCCTTCATTACCCATGAAGCAGCACTAATCATTAGCCTATGCGTCGCAGCCTCTGCAACTCTTCTGGGTTTCCATTACATATTTCTCAAGGCTGAGATAACCACGATAACAGGTTATTTATTTAGACTTTGGAAAGCCCCCCTGATACTCAAGCATGTCTACTCAATCAAACATCCTGACTGCAAACTACACCACGGGGCTCTTTTCATTTTTTATTTTACCCGTTGGAACGAGCATTAGCTGCTCTGTGCTTGACTCTGTGTGTGCAAATTCACTAATCATGTGGAATTGAACAGGGCGCTGTTGTCATACAAAATGTCGTTCCATGTACTGCTAACATCTTGTATCCTGCTGTTGTGGGTGTTATACAGCCCCTCACTTTAGCGTGAAGACGTTCTTCTTCTTCTTGTAGCCGTTGGTGACGTCGCAGTGGCAGTGGGACAGGTTGAGCAGCGGCTCGTTGTTGTAGGACGCGGTGGTGTTCTTGGCGTCCTTGTAGAAACCCATCTCCCCTTTGTTCAGCACACAGTACAGGTTGACCCATGACCTGCTGTGGTGTGGGAAAGCGGGAAAAGGCGAGGGAAGGGACAGTGGAGGAGTACAGGGAAGGTGGTGGTTGTGGGAGGAGGGGGGGGTGAAAGGAGTTAGGTAGAGCTGCAGAATCATTTTCGCTAAGCTAACACCTCACTCACCTGACCAGAGCAGACAGGTAGGTAGGTGGGATGGACCGGCACCAAGAAGTGAGAAGGAAACACACTGCTGAACAAACACAGACGAAGGCACAGACAGACGGAGGGACGAACAGAGAAGGTGCGGGATGGAGGTGTGCGGACGGAGGCCACGTACAGTTTGTAGGTGTGTCTGTGGGGCGATTATATATGACTTACCTTGGAAGAGACGAGAGGAGCAGCCAGCAGCACCGAGCAAGAGAGGAGGGGAAAGAAAGAGAAGAGTTTGGTTAAATGGATTTTGGCAGCAACACAACTCAGAAAGGTCAGATATTGGGTCCGACTTTATGTCCCTACGTGAGGGAGTTTCCATGCACACAGCATTCCAGGTACATCCAAATGTAAAGGTATTATTCAGACCAAGCCGTCCGTAGCTCTACATCCTGATTTCAGGTATTTTGTGAACAATGACACCGCAGAAGATCAGCGGTGGATGTGATTTGTCAGGTTTGTCAGATTAATAATCTTTAAGAATTATGATATGACACTGAAGTTGTTATAAATCATTATTTGTAATGTTTACTGTGAATTTGCATTTTGATTGGTAGCAATTTTTTATTTTTGAGGCTGATAGCAGCTAGCTATCGTGGCTTTAGTCACGCTGTGTCTGTCTAAATTTGTGAGTTACATGAAGATCGGATCACATCTTATGAGTTTATATGCTTTTCTTATTCCTACTGTAGCACAGTTCATACAATATACCTATAAAGTGTATACTATGTTATATACTATTACCTACATATAAGTAATTCAAAGAGCTCTGTAAACAACAGTGATCTCTTGTCAATAAACTATACAAAGTTAACTGTGTCTGAATTCCTACTCACTACATATTGCACTATACACTATACTGTTTGCCATTTTATAGTGGTGGCAAACGTTGAGTGATACTCATACTCTATTGTGGTGCACTAAAAGTATCCCACAATGCACAGGGAGAGATTTTGGGCACAGTCGCTGTTCCTAAATTAGCTAAAACATTTCTACCTCCACATCCAACCTCATCTTATGGAAGGAGCCACTAAAGACATGCCCCTACTGCCCATATCCATGGATATCATTGATACATCACATAAATTGCTATCTAATCTAAATGTTTTATCTCTTCCCAATTTATCTTATAATACTGAGCAAGCTTTAGGAATGTATTTCATTCTCCGACAATGAAGCATCATTTACTTATAAACTGTCCAAACACAGTTCTCAGTCAAAAGTATGAAAATACTAACTAGTACCAGGACAACAGGTAACACTTGGTTATGCTGAATAATACCTGAATATTAATGTGCACATAAATATACTTGGTGTCTCATAGTGTAGTTATTTAACAGAGACAGGGTGAATCTCAATGCTTCCTTACTGGTAATCTTCATTTTCCCTGTATTAACTGGAGGAAAAAACCTGCAGATCTTCTCTTCCAGCCAAACACAAATCGAAAAGAGAGCACACGAGGAGCCGTTTGAAGATTCACCCTTAACATTTAAGCCATTCAGGATTATGTTTTACCTTGCCATGTACATAACAGGGCATGTACATACGAGACATTCATCCATTGCCTTGAGTGGGGCGCATGAGTGGAGCTCATCCTCAGCTGGAAGATGAGCTTTTAGCTGTGTGTTGTCAGCCCAGCCAGAAGAGGGCAGCACAGAGATACTTTGCCATGTGTGTGTCTCTCTGGAGGAAGCAGGGCAGTCATCTGAAGAGGCCACGTAGTGTGTGTGTGCGTGTGTGTGCGCAGGCAGGCAGTATATGCCAACAGTACAGCAGCTTCATCAACCTTGACTCCCCACAGCATCCATCAGCCAGCCTGCCAGCTTCTTCTGCTGCGCTTTACTCTGTGGGCTCATGTTAGATCAGGAGGCACTGAAAGCATCATGCATGATGTTTTTATTCGCATGCAGTGAGATTACTGCAAGCTGCTCTTGTAGTTCCTTCATTTAATTAAGGTAAAGTAAAGCACCGAAAGATATTTTTAATTCCATAAACATTTGATTCCCTGTTGTGTTCATCCTAAGCATGTCTCTACACATACAGCAAAGTTTTTTGGAAGTCGATATAAAATGATTCCTCTCTGATCCCTCCTCTGACATACAGTAAATCTGATGCTTATTTACTTATTAGTATCATCTTTATCATGTTGGCCTACACGGTGGAACAACTGGAGAAGAACCACGAGTCATGGCCTGGGCCTGTCACTCATGCATCAGCGGGGTGTGTTAGCTTGGTGGTTCAGCATGCTTCAGTCAGGCCCCGTCATCATTTCTGAATCAGTGAACAGAGGGGGCAGCGGTGTCATGAGAAACAAACAGCAGGCAGTGAAAATATAAAAATACTTGACAAAATTTGATTTGCTGTTTTGTCGGGTTAAAAGTAACTGCCTCGAAGTAACAACTGTAATAATTATATCCAAGTGCTATTTGACCCAATTTGTGCCCGTTACGTATGACATACACTCGAGTCATTGACGCTGACAACCTAAAAGAGGATTCAAGAAATACCTTCAGAATCTGTGTTACACTCGCCATGTACTGGTTTACATGTTATATGGAGAGTTAGCGCTGTGACTTGAATGTATGTAATGCGAGAGAGGCACAAGCTGAGGCTGACTGATTCTCATGACAGCAGTGTCCATCCTCCTCCTCTATGACTCGTTTCATTTGCTCCATATGCTGTGACCAGTGTCAGGATCCTGAACACCCACCTATTGGTGCTCTTCTTCAGACTCTCAATGTCCAGCTTGCGGAAAAGGAAGCCCTCGTGGTGTGCGGTGTGTGTAGGCGGCTGTGGGACTGCCGGGCTGCTCTGAGCTGGGGCAGATCTGGACCGCCGCGTTGTCTCTCCTGGCTCTTTGGGTCGTGGTCGGCGCCGTGGTTTGGGCCTGTCCCGAGCTCGAGGGCGGTCGGGACGGGAAGACTTCTCTGGTAAACCGTTAGGCAGACGGGGCACCTCGCCACGGGCCTGAGGGTGGGGAGAGGTGACGGAGTCAGTTTATGTATTTTATTTGTGGTGTTTTATAAAGTGATCTCCTCTTTAGCTGACAGAAAAATATTGTGGTGAAACAGGATACAGTCTGTATTGTCTGTAAATTGTCTGTTAATACATAAAACCACACCTGTGCTGCTTCTCTTTCTTGAAGTTGCTCTACAATTTCTGCCATGGTGGATCTCTTTTCTCTGTGGAAGAAATGAAAGTTAGAAAATCACTGAATTGATGTTAAGGATAGAAATGTTAAACTATATAAACCCATCTGTAATATCCAAGTTTTATGACATCTTTAGTGCTTAAAACTAGAGGTCGACTGATATATATCACCACAGCGATATATCAGCGATATTTGGATTTTTTTAATTATGGACATCAACCATCAAGTCTTTCCATGTGGCCAATACAGGACTACAAACTCCACATGGCTAATTTACATATCACATCTGAGCACATGGCTACTTGACGTAAGCACATGGCTAATTAGCATACCATGCTGAACACAAACCTGTTTTCTTTTTACTCAACATACATATACATATTGATAACACAAGTCCAAAAAACTAAACTAACTAAATAATTAGCCAAACAAATGCATCTAACATCAGTTTATATAACACAGTTCAACACCAATCAGCTGCCTGCTGTTAGCTACACTGATGTTTGTTTTTATTTTTTTTGTACATATGCTACCTCAGTTGTTTGTTTCGACCTCTACTTAAAACTCATCACTTAAGGTAAAACCTGCTAATACTAATGGTGCTTGACGACCCCTATATATGCTACATATCAAATTACACATGAGAAAAAACACACTGTTAAGAGACCCCAGTAAACACTCACCCTCCTCCTGAGCGTCTGTCGGAGTGCTCCTTCCCGGTGTCATGCTCACTGGATTCCTGTCTGTCCAGCCGGTGCCGGTCCCTCTCTCTTCGCCGGCCCTCGTGTCCCCCGTGGCCCTCCTGCTCGCTGGAGGTTTGTCTCTCCAGTGTCCGCCTCTCTCGCCTCTCTGCCTGTTCCCTCCACACCTCCTGAGGCAGCTCGTCCCTGCGTGCCTGGATCAGCTGTTCACTGGACAGCTGGCGTTCTATCCTGTGGTCCTTGTGGTAGGTGTATGTCTGGACCTGCGGTTCAGCATGGCCCAAAGGGTCGGTCCTGGAACCCCGGGGCCCTCTGGTGGGCTCACTGTGCAGACGCTCGCGGCTTGGCTCTTGGAGCACCACCTCTGCCATCACTGCCACCTCTGGTTTCTCTGTCCCTATCTCTCCCATCATCATTTCTCTCTCCCTTCCTCTCTCCCTCGCTCTCTCCAGCCGGCTGGCGACGATCAGCGGCGTCACGGCATCATCCAGGTGTTTGATTTTGGGCTGCCGTAGATATGGGGATGATTTCGCCTCCAGCTCCCTTGCCGCTTGCACAGGCTGGAGGTGACTCATTGCCTTCGTTGCCTGGTCTCTCGCTGCGCTGGCACTTTCTCGCACCTGGTTGGCTGAGACTAGCATAGCCGCTGTAGCAATGGATGCAATCGAGGAAGGCGCGGGCTGGCCTAGACCTGCAGCCACACCCACCACACCACTGTGCCGGGCCTCCAGGGTGTGGCGGTAGCTGGAGCTGTTCATCACAGGGGTGTAGTTGGCGACCGTCGATCCCAGCCGATGAACAACAGAAGAAGGGGAGGGTGTAGGAGTAGCAGGCGAAGGTGAGGGAGGAGTGCTGGCTTCGTTCTGTTCATAGATGGTCTGTCTCATTACGGGTGAAATGGGAAGGCGTGGGAGGTTGGATGGACTGGGTGAGGCATCCTGGGGGTCCAAAAAGACTTTACGACCCAGCAGAGGGGTTGGGGGTAGTTTACTTTGCTCTGCCTTCAACTTTTCTACCTGCAGAAGGAAAACGGACCCAATATCAAATCTGAGACTAACAATGAATATTTTATGCAAACATTTTTCTAGATATTGGAAACGGCCACTTCTTCGACAATCACTATTCAATTTTGAAACTTGAAACTGAGCCTTTTTAGTAGCGAACTCTGCCCTATGCAGATTTATACAATAATACTGATGGTGATATTACTGTGGTGAGTCGCCGCAACGAGCTGAATCGCTCCTCCCAGGTTGCGGCTGCTTTGCGGAAAGCTTCGTGCCGACGAATCAGCTGCTCCACCTCATCGACACTCCCGCCGAGCTCATTGCTGTTGATGAACGGCTCCTGAGCCGTCAGCCATGCCTCTGCCACCACTGCCTCCTGGGCAAACTGGTGAACCTCCAACACTGGGAGGAGAAGAGAAACCAAAAATAAAACTCTCTTCTGTTCTCATTTGTTATCCCACTCTCTATTTTCTTTATGTGTGTGTCTGGACACTCACATTGCTGTAGGACTTCCCAGTGCCTGTCCCACTTCTCTGATAGCTCACGTTGCTTAGCAACCACCTTGTCCAGCTTCTCCTTGATCTGAGAATCAAAATCAGACTTAAAATTAGTGCCAAAATAAGGATGTACAGGAAATTCCAAAGCACTATTATTGTAGATGTTTTGAGCAGAGTGAAACTGATGCAGTTTTAGATGTTAGTTCAGTTTGTATTTTCCTTTTTCTTTCTTTCTTTCTATTTACTTTCTGTCTTTCTTAGGTTTAATAAAGTATATATCTGTCAATCCAACAAATCTTACAGTGGAAAACCCACATGGATCTTTTCAAAACCAACTTAAGAGTTTAGTAAGGAATCGAACAGAATAGAATACAATAGAAAAGAACAGAAACTTTGTCATTCAAAACATACACCAGAAATTGCTGTGCACTGACTTGAAATAAATATTCATTCAGAAAAATAAAACACAACATATACATATAAAAAACTGTACATGTTAATAATATATTTTGACTAAAATAATTAGTTTCTGCATTAACAACAATCCAGTTTCCTTTTGCATTCATTTAATTGAAGTCTACACTTTATAATCTCACCTCTTCAGCTGCAGGATTCCTAGCAGCCAGCAGGGTCTTTCCCATCTCGATACACTCCAGGGTGCTTCGGCTGCGAGCCTCCACCTCACTCTTCAGACTCTGATGATAATTCATCAGCACTTCTACTGAGGACACGTCTCTGCAGGACCCACAGAGCACAAACACATAATCTATGTTCCACTCGCACCCAGAGATGTGCTGCAGATACTGTATGTTGCTCAGATAAACCTCTAATCAAATCTTTAGGAGTAATTATGGTTTTTAATGGAGCTGCAGCAAAAATGTCACAGCACTGATAACCATCTAATAAGATGGTTTGTTTATTTTAATAAAACATGGATGTGCAACTACTCGTGTGGAAAGATTCCTGCTGTTTACTTTAATTACTGATTGCATATACTTACTTACTTACTGAAAATATGTTTGGGTACAATTATGTAACATATGTAGTTCTCCTTTGAGTGATTTATTCTCTCCTAACAAATATTCTCTACTTAAACTGAAAGTCCAAAAATTCAGGATGACATGTGCACTGGTAATATGATGGTATATGATTTGCCAACAACAGCCAGTTCAATGTAATTTTGACCTTGAGTCTGATGCAAACTGAGCACTAAAACCAAAAAACAAGGTCTGAAGGATCTAATAATATGTGGACAGAGTGACTAGTCATTAATGTTTATGTATTGTCCTGAGGTTGACAGATTCTGCTTCTGTGATAAAAATACCTGGGCTTCTCTCCTGTCCCTATCTGACAGATGATTGAGTCCATCCACATGATCTGATCTCGGACCATGCTGAAGAACCTCAGCTTGTCCGTCTCTGTGGTGATCTGCACTCGACACTCCTCGCATGACGTCAGCAGCTCTTTCCAGCACTGCATCACTTCATGCTCGCGGCACGCAATGGCTTCGGCCTTCTCTCCAGCGTACACCGTCCTCAGCTGAGCTGCGCTCTCCTGCAGCTGACGCACCTATAAGAGTCGGGGGTTAAAACTTTAGAAATAAGCGCAGCTAGAGAAGAAATAAATGGAAATTTAAAAAAGGAAAAAGTTTGTTTGTTTGTTTTTGGAATGACGCACAAAACACAGCTGCTCTGACAGCTGTGTTTAGTCAGAGCCAAATGGTACAGGCTCTGTCACTGGAGTTGACACAGAGCAGCTGTGATTTTGCAGCGTTCTTCACTAAAACGAACTACTGTTTTTGTTCTGCAGGTGCCTGAGGAAGCAAAACTAAATGCAGAGTAAGAAGGTAGTTATAAAGATTTTCATTCAGACTCTCAAATAAAATAGGTTATTACAGTTATTTTACAGTATTTTCACTGAATTTATTAATCACATGAAAGTTCCTACAATACCTTCACCAATAACAACAAAGTAGTGAAGTAGAAATGCACATAGAGTATGAT
>OMLM01000596.1:77058-114887 GCA_900302695.1 Helostoma temminkii
GATACCACAGCATCTAAATAAAACAGGGTTTTATTGAAATAAATAAAAATATAAAACCAGATCTATGTCTGTGCTTACTCTGACACTGCTTTCTTTTGGTGAGTGTGCTCCCTTGATGTTCTCCCAACACATACCTACTCACCCGCCTACACACACTCATTCACATACACCCACACCACATCTCATATAGTGCAGAGCCAGCACTAAAGTACGGGTTAAAGATTCATGCACGTAGGACTTTGTGAGTCTGTCAGCCGTGAGCCATTCCAACTCTGATCTAGAGTGAAAATCTTCATTTAAAATTTATCATAGATTTTCACGGTGTAAACAGGATTAATAAATCTTCCTGCAGTGGATCCCCTTGCTGTTCTTCTAAGGCCAGAACATGACAGGATGATGTCCATCAGCCTCTTTTTTGTGATGAGATTTTCAATTTTTGTTTTCTTGAAATTAAATCACTTTTATAGTAAATTTATACAAGTTCCCTCTTTAGGTTCTTCAACATGTTATAAAGCACACTTGTGGTTGGGTTTAACACTGCTTTTAATCTGGACTCTTAGGAAGAGCAGCTGCACACATCTATGCATGTAAAGTTTTTTTTTTTTAGTGTGTGAACACAAAGTGAAATATTATATATATATAATTCTCAGCTTTGTCAGCGTTTTACATTAGAGATATGATCCAACTTGTTTATCTGGTCTGTTAAGAAAGCCCAGTCATCCTGCAGCATCAGAGCAGCGGTTATTGATTAAACATTACATTACACATTCAGAACACTGCAAACCTCAGCTTATTAGAGGTGGACCTCTCTACTACTCTACATCATCACCTAATATTGTAGGCTCAGCCCTCAACACTCTGCGCACATTCGGTCTGCATCTTACATCACTTCCTGTTTCCTGTCTTCTCATTAAAGGGGAAAGGACTGAGATTCAGAGAGCATGAGGAAGGGAGGGAAGTAAGAATGACCTTCACACATGAGCTGTACGAAGAGAGTGGGAAAGACAAGGAGAAATGAGAGGGGAGTGGACGGCTGTTGCCTGGCAACCGCCACATCCACAGGAAAGAGGAGACACATCGCTCCAGCTGCTGACAGATGTCTGACGTCACCACACATCTATGAAGCACACAAGAAGCAACATAATCATCCAAAAAACTCTGTTTCCTTGTGCCGTGTTTCCCTTATCTACACACTGAAGGAGGAGCATTATTTTATTCTTCCTGTTTGTTTTTCCACATAATCACATCCCCATCACAAACTGACAAACACAGATGCACTTGATGGTGTTTTGCTAAAGTTCACTCTCTCAAAAGCAACCTAGGAAAGAGAGTCCACTAATAATGACTTTTCACAGCCACTTCAATATGTAAGTGACCTTAAGATCATAAACTCAGGGTAGTTGTAGTATTCTTTGATATTATTTAATGTTCTTTATTTATGAAATATCTGTACACACAAATTGTAGAATAGAAGGATTACTAGTAGGATTGTTCAGTCATTATTGCAAAGGTCTGATCAGTTCCCTTTTAATTTTTTTTTCTACCCCCGTTACTGTAATATCCTACATTTTGGAGCTGCTCATCTGGACGTACGAAAATTGGGCCTCAGGCAAAAGCATTTTTATATTCTTGAAACTTTTGTGAATGAGTTTTGCTCTGTTTAAGTCTGTTGTAAATCGCTTGTTTCAGACTGATTACTGACAGGTGTTCATAAGAAGCTACACAATTTCTGTATCACATTTATCTAAACTTAAAATTCATTTAGATGATGCCACTTTAATTCTCTTTTTCATACAAGTAAACTGGTGAATCCCACACATTCTCTTGTTTCAGTTTTTTTATCATTCTACAACTAATGTTGTGGTGTTTGGTAGCTGGATGTTTGGGAAGCTAAATCCTCTGCAGAGCTGGACTCAGACTGTGTCTTTAAGATGCTGCTGATGAGAAAAAAAAGGGGTTGAAGACACTTTTAAAAGACCTGGATGAAATTGTGTTTTCACTGAAGAGCAAAAAATTACAAAAAACAATGAACGGATGCATAACTAGCAAAACTATATGACTATAGGAAAACATACACCTGTGTAGCTACAATTGACTCTACCATATTTTAACCAGATAACTTGTTTGTGCAGTTATTCAGATCCTTTTTAAAAAGTCAAGCATCTCGTACAGATACACATGTACTCACAGATGGCTGACGCTACCCTAAATACAGGCAATGTGCCTCACAGAGTCCTTCACAGCAGAGAGGGTTTTTTTTTTTTACCCGATTACATAAATAGACTGGAGAGTCTCAGAGGACAGAAACAGAAAGACACAACCAGGACACAAAATACAGTGTTTGAACAGGAAGTACCACAACGAACAGAAACACAGTCAGCTGTAGAATAATCATAATGCTTGATGAGTTACCTAATACGAACAAACTCCTGCTCAGTGATGATGGTGTTGTCTTTAAGAGTTCAGAGTTCATAGAGGACCTCAGCTACAGCACCATGCCAAAGGACACAAGTACATTTCTGACACAGCATCATGGACACATTCTTGTCAGTGTAATTATGATAAAATGCCAAATCCTACGACTGTTATCCTGCAAAAAAATGTAAGTTGCTAAGCAACAGCCATGGAGCAGGCCTATGGGGTGAACATAACTACCACATACTACTTCAGAAGCCAAACCCCGTCTATGTGCCAACAGCTCTACTGCCTGGTGTGACTACAGTCTGCTGCTGAAGAGCATGAGCTGGGACCACGAGAGCTGTAAACACACCAAGACAGGTTTGTACTTGAGAGAAGCATGTTGGTATAATATAATATAATTTCTAAACTCTAACAAGAACCTAATCTGCTCCTCCAAGAAATAATGAGTCAAAGTGTCTCACGCTGTCAAAACTTTTTATTCTCTAAAATGGCTCCACAGGAAGACAGAAGAGTACATCCACAAATGTTTTAGGGGCCAGTTCTTATATCTGCATAGAGATGCTGCTATCTTGAAATATAAATGAACACAATAATATTTCACCCAGAACTTCTGTATTACATATACTCAAAGTATATTTTATTAAATGATTCAAGTAATTGCTTAAATCTACACTGATTATTTTGTTGATTATCAATTGTTTTATGATTGATTTATCTAAATAATCTTTTTTTAATTGTACCTATTAGATATTTTTGATAAGATTATTAATCCTAAACTACAAACAAATAATAACCATAACTTATGTCAGAAGATAACTTTAATAATAATAATAATACATGAAAAGGAGAGGATATTTCAGTAGTGTTTGAGTAGTGTACAATTTGACAAGTATTATGTTCTTGTTTTCACTGTCAGCCAAATTACAACCTTTCATCTGAAGATGAAAACAAAGAAATGCACTTAGCAATATTCTGATACTTCAGCACGTGGGCGTAAAAACTATAATGGACTCCTTTATACATCAAACAACATTTGATATTTCTGAAGGTACACATTATCGTTCACAGACAAAATATAAAGACAACTAAAGTCATTTTGAAACTGCTGTCCAAAGTAACCTTACAAATCCAAATTGGAAATTCATTGTTGTCGTCCATTTTCATACATTTACTTTTCACCTTTAGTTCTTATTTTTCTGAGTAGTAGATCACATCATTTCTGATTTATTTCTCCAGGGGGTTTCATTTTCTCCCTCTCCAAACCCTGTCTTATCCACATGGCCTATGAACGTATTATGAAAACAGCCTGGTGCTCTCAGGCTGACCAGTTCTGCTTACTCTACAGTATATCACTGTACTGCACTTTACAATCACTACGAGCCCAAACACACACATGCCAACATCACAGAAAGACACACCAATTTCACAGAGCCTACTGAAGAAGAAAAAACTAAGAGAAATAACTGGGTTCTCTTCAATGGGCATAACATAATTATATACAATAAGCAGGCTTATTATGTAGAAGATGAAGCTGCCGACCTGTTACAGTAATCAGTGGACTGATTGGACAAGGACAGACATGGTGTAATACTTCAATTGACCTAGTTTATTTTAAAATAAACTAGGTTTTTCTGTTCTTATCATTTCAAGAGAAAAGGGTCAGTAAAGGTTTTATTTAAAAAAAATTTTTGCTTGTCTTTGAGCAAATAATATTTGTCCTCTTATATCCTAAAAATTATTATTATTAATCCGGCCAGATCATTATAGGGTGGATGGTTGTTGATCTACACCGAACACATTAACAGACTCTATTCCTCCAAGCTCAATCTTAACATTTAATAGTACAGAGTACATCTAAGCATTAGCAAGCTTAATTAGGTTGTATGAAGGACTTTGAGTTTATTATCTCGTGGTATATTATCTGCACCTGTTTCTCTTTTAAAAATGCTAAAAAAGTATTCTGCGTGGAGTTTGCATTTTCCCATAGATGCATTGGCTTTCTCCAGTTGCTTTAGTTTGCTCCCACAATCCAACAACATGCAGTTATGTTAATTATTGGCTATAAAATTGCCTGTAGGTGTGAACTTGAGCATGAATTGTTGTTGGTCTCTATGTCTACAGAAACAGCATTCCTCACAGTTGTGGAATCCCTGTGGACTGCAAAAGCTAAGGGACACTCGTCTGTCTTAATCCTACTTGATCTCTCTGCAGCCTTTCATGGTGAACCACCAGATCCTTGTATCCACACTCGCTGACTTGGGCATCTCTAGTCAGCTCGAACCTTCAGCGTATCCTGGCAGGGGCACGTTTCTAACTCTCACAGACTCTCTACCGGTGTGCCACAGGGCTCAGTTTTTGGTCCTCTTCTTTTTTTCAATCTATACTACATATCTGGGTTCTATCATCTGCTCACATGGCTTTTCCTATCACTGCTATGCTGACGACACTTTTTGTTCTTTCTACCGGATGGCTCAACTGTCTCATGACACATCACTGCTAAATGAAGCACCAGGGCTTATTTGTAATCAGCCCATAAGGACACACGTCACACTACTCCTCAGATCTCTGCACTGACTTCCTGTAGCTGTTTGCATCAGGTTCAAAGCTCTAACTCCTGCCTACAGAGTGGTCAACTCAACTGCACCCGTCTACCTCAACTATGCACTTAAATTCAAAAAAAACTTTCTTGCACTTACATCTCATAGAACAGACACACTTCTTCTGATAGCGCTTTGCTATCTCTCTTCAACTTAGATTTTTGCTCGCCTTATACCCCACTTTTAAGTTGCACTGTTTATTAACATCTGCCAAATGACTAAATGTAGTTTACTATATGTAGGAAAACTATAAAACTGCAAATGCTCTCATTTAAGAATCTGGAAACATCAAATAGGTGGGTTTTTGTTCAATAACATTATTATCAATTATATAAAAAAGCCTTCTGAATAATGTGTTTCAACTAACTGCAATAATTTCAATACTGCTCTCAACCCAGATAATATAAAATAGTGTTGTGCCTTGGCTCTGTTCACTCTGCTCCCATGAGAGGAGTTGGTTTCAGCCCTGCCCAGAATGAGACTGCAGAAGACTGAGCCATTACGCCACAGTCAACTGTATACACTACCACAGTAACCGTGTGAGTTTCTGGTTTAGCCATATTTAATGTTTCAGTGAATATCATACTGTCAGTGTAAGCTTTATGATAATAAATGTAGCGTCAGCGTGGTGTTTCAATAGCTCTTTGGCTTTCTTTAGAACAGATGTACTGCCAAGGCTTGTTTATACCACAAACTCCATCAGATAGAATCACAGCATGCAAACCAAACTGTCACAAGTTTGGTGCTCTATAACAGCCCATATGGGTCCATCAGTATCCATGTGTCCTGTCAAAACTCAGCCACTCACTATTACTCATTCGGAATACTTTGAAGGGCCTTCACATATAATATTTAATTTTGTACTCATAAAAGGCACAGTGTGACTCCTACTCATTAACTGTGAGACACTATCAGCAGGTCAGAAGGATGGTCACAAGGAAGGATGGTAGCTAAAAAACACAGGAGCTCATCGTTGTGTATAGTATGTATAGTATGTACTACACATACTATACACAAGTAAACCCTGCCAGCAGGAAAATAAATACTCAACATGAGTATAATGAATCATCTTTTGTATATTTTCCTTTAACTTGTACAAATATTTTTCTGATGTTAGGTTTGTATTTTATGATGTTATATTTTTTCACAATTCCTGACTCTTAAGTCTTCAGATGAGTCAGCTAAAGTGGTGAGATCAAGAAATCTAATGAAAGCACAGATACGACCAGGACCACTCGTGGATGCACACACACAAGATACACTATGTAACTTTAGTTTAAAAAAGGAAAACAAATCCGTAATGAAATAGAGACACCTTAAGGAAATGTGGCACTAAAGTGCAACTCTACTGACCAGTAACGGTAACCCAATAATGTCTGTGTTGACTGCAGCTTCAGAGGCTGATGTCCTCCTTAATATGAAACAGATCCTGTCAGGATGCAGAGCAGTAAAGGTTACAGTGTTCCCTCTCGAATATAAAACTACTCTGTCATTTTTTTCTGTCTGTGCCACAAGTTACGCTTTTTAAGGAAGTTTCATTATTTATAACAACAGCTAACCTATAGCTAACTATATTAAGGGCCATGAAGTACAACATGAGGTGCAACTTAATCAATGATGTCCAAACTTTGTTTACATTAGTAATTAGGAATTAGTACATTAGTAATAACTTCCAGAAGAGACACAAGGGGTCAGTACTCCCTTTCAAATTATGCAAAAATATCAGCGGCCAAACAAATTTTTGACAAAAGTTAATATTTTCAAATACAGGTACTGTGACCTAACTATTCTTTACAGGGCAGAAATCAATCTGTTGCAACCCTTTAGCACAGAACAGTAGCTGATATCTACAACATAATAATTATTATTCTGATGTAAGACATTGAAAGACATTTATATTTCCTTTGTTGTTTCCATTTGTTGATATTAAGTGCTTTTAAAACTGTATAAAGTGCCTTCCTACACATTGATGTTAGACAAAACACTTTAATCATAAATGCAAATCTGCTATAATGTGTCCTGGTTTTTCGCATTGTACTGCATGACAACAAACAAAGTTTAAAAAGCTTCAGACGAATTGCAGAAGCAATATCAAAAAAAGAAAGAAAGATTTCATTGTATTTGTTAAGAGGAACCATCAGACAAAAGCTCTATGTATGTACACTATGTACACTATTGTACTTGTATTCTCTTTAATCTGAACTTCCTACAAAGTCATGGCACAAATTTTGATCTGTAGAGTTCTTGGACTTGGAGTAATCCAGTAAGCCAAGGTCCATTCATATGACTTCAACTCCAAATAAATATCCACGTCTTTCTTTAACAACACCGACAGTTTACTGTAAAAGAAAATGCAAACACCATACTATAATATACACAAGAACCGAGACATTCTCCATTTCAAGGAGCCAAATGTCATTAAACCCACTCAACATCATAATTACCCTGTTTCGAGCAAGAGAAAAACAGCACCAAACCAGCAGAGCAGGAAAACACTACTGTTTAGACAACCAGCAGCACTCACCTTTTCAATTTTGTCCAGCCATTCTTTATTCTGGGCCAACTCGGCCATAAAGGCCTGGTGCTTCAGCCATTTCTTATGGAGTTTCTGGGTCTCGTCTCTGCTACTGTCCCTCGCCATCAGCATCTTCTCACACACCCAGTCACCCAGCTGGGCAGGACAGGCAGGGAAAGATTGAAAAAGAGACAGGTTTCAATATTTGATAACTGTACTTACTGTAAATAACTGTTAGATTCCACATTTTAAAAAACACCTAAAAATATGTGCATGCTAAGATTGCTTCCAGTTCCTAAGAGAAATGTGTTTAGCTGAAAATGAGATATATATTTTTTAACAGTACGTTATTTATAAGAGTTTGTGTTGTCTGAAAAAGCTATAACAAATCATAAAGATAAGATAAAATGCACTGTACATAAACAGACAAGCAAATACTGTACACAGTGGGAAATGCAAGGTCAAACACACAGACATGAATACTTAATGACGCACAGTAAGCACATGTAGGCAGACACACATGTAGCAACAAGCATGGTGGCAAGGATTCACATGTCCACATAACGAATGCATAAACACCCACACAGTAAAGATCCCCCTACACACACGTGCACTATCAATCAAAGGGTAAAATCTGCTAATTTTGTTTAAGAAGACTGTGTCAGTGTGAGGCAAATGCACTGTGAAACACGCCTCACGCCTGCGCTGACAGCGTCACCAACATATTCAGGTCAGCACCAGCACGCTCATCTGCCTGTCAGAAACATCCTCACACCTGCATACAACATTTCCACCTGCACATACACCCTTCTTCCCTAAACCATCTGCACAACGAGTAACTCGTTTACCGGCGGCGTTTAACGGGAACAACCCACAGGGTTCTGGCAGCTGCAGGCAGCCACTGGTATCCGCATCCTCGTTGGTCTGCTGTCACACACATGCAAAGACGCTTTTTCACCGCAGAGCCAGATGGAAATAAGAGAAGCGGAAGGAAGGGAAAGAGAAAGAGATGTGCCTTCTGGAGAGTCAAACACAATCCAGTGAAGCAAAAGGTTTGCTGAGTGGAAAACCCCAGGCAGGTGGGTAAATAACAACAATCCTGGAGGCTGAAGAGAGACTGGATACTGAGGCTGTGCTCACCTCGCTTCTCTCTCTCTCTCTGTCTCTCTCTCCTTGCTGTGCTGCTGAGCACGCGCTGTATGCTCAACTAGAAGCGAGAGGAGTGGTGGGGGTGGGTCTGTTATAAGCAAGAGGGCGAGAATGGGAATGACTGAAAGAAGAAGAAGAAAAAAATCCTCTTCTCCCAAAACAATAAAATGGCAGGCAGCCAAGCCAATGCATGGGCACGCCTCTCCTGGCTTACACCTTCAAGTAGGCAAGCGAGCGTGTGGACTGGTTGGAGGATGGAAGGAGCTGAAGAGGAGAGGAGAGGGAGGAGTGAAAGACTGGCAATGAGATTTCTATGGGGGGGGAGCAGGGGATACAAGCAGAGCCTCCAGGCTCACCGGTCACAGCTAATGATGCTGAGCTGATGGAGGGAGAGGGGGAAGGTGAGCTTTAAGTAGTGTCAAAGCAGGAGGATGTATGAGTGAAAAGGAAAAGAAACACTGAAAAAGATTTTACTCTCTACTTTAATGGATTAAAGCACAGTGGTCTCCACTAACAGCCAAGCACAAGATCCTCTAGAGCTGCTTCTGTTTTTTATCTTCCCATTCCTCACTGTATACAACACACCCCTCTACCATATCTCTCTTCCTCTCTGCAGCAGTCCCAGGCAGCTGTACGCTCAGTCTCCAGCTTGCTGGACTGTGCTGCAGTGGTAAAGCAGAGTGAAGAGAGAGAGAGAGAGAGAGAGAGAGAGAGAGAGAGAGAGAGACAGTAGAGGTTTGGACAGTACATAAGAGAATTACTGTGACGAGACAAGATGGGTAGCAGGGGTTTGGACAAAGTGCTGATTTATCCTAAATTATGTAATTGTAGCTTGATAGATTGACTGCTCCTCTTTCCTTGGTTGGATTTCAGTGTAATGCCCCTTCTGTTTGTCATTTTGTCACTTCTTCCTAAAGTACTCACTCACAGATGGCTAAAACCACACTGGCTAATACGACTGAACGAGTGTGTGCAAATTCACATCTCACTCACGCACACACAGGCCTCATTCATGACTGCAGAGGTCGTGCAGGGTTGCAGACTGATGTCCCCCATGAGATTGTAAATAAATTGAATGAGGGTAGAGGAGGAGGAGACAGGGAGTGTGAATTGTGGGGTAGAGGGGAGGCATAGGAAATAACGAGGATGAATGGGTGGGAGGTACAGGACATAGAAAAGTATGTCTGACGTAAGAAGGGAGGTCACGTCATTAGACTTCATCATCACATTGGTCTTCCAGTCAGAGTGCAACAACAGACATGAAACAAAATGCTCATCAGAACAGGATCTCTGGAAATCCATAATATAAAACTTTATAAAGCTGTTGAAAATGTGTAGGGAAAAAAATGCAATTAACAATTTCAATAATTGATCAAATGTTTATACCCTGGAGAAAAAAAAGCAGCAGGGGCACATAGGAAAACTAGAGAATGACACACATTAAGGAAGGCAAGTCTAGCAGATGATACCCAGGATATACAATCAAGTTCAGAAGTAATAAAACAAAGACACATTTTGGAATTTGCCGTCACACCTTTCAGCTTTAATTCAAAGGATCTGACGAAAACGTGGCATCACATATTCAGGATTTACAGCCATTTTGTTGGTCTATAAACAATGGAACCAACAGCTGACAAAAACGGCTCATTTGCATTTGGTGGTGGTTCACTGGAACTCTCAACATGATATCCAAAGAGGTGTCTGTGCAGGTGAAGGAGCCAATCATAGACTAAAAAACAAAATTAACCCCCCCAGAGAGGGAGCAAACACACTGGGAGTGGCCAGTACAATACAGAAGAACCCTTTAACAACATCTAGCCAAGCCAAGAACACTCTTGAGGGGGTAGGGATGTCATTGTCAAAGTCTACAGTCAAGAGACAGATTTAAGAATGTAAATACAGATGCTTTACAAGAAAGCGTGACCTGGTAAAAGAAGCCAGATGAATTCAGAAGTGTAGACGGTGTTGTGAAAGGGATATACAGACAGACACAATAGGCCTTTTCAGAGCACAAACTGTCAGACAAACACAGCATAATTTGTGTAGGGTTCAGTCTTAGTCGGATTTTGGGCAGAATGGGTGTATCTAATTGTTTCCTGACGTTTCTATGTAGCTGATTTTAAACCTTCGAAAGGTCATGCTGAAAAAAAGTGTGCCACAATTATACCCATGTACCAGACCAAAATAATTTTGTGTACATGAAGAACACACCCTGCCAGCTGAGAGGTCAGGTTGTTATAGACTGATTCACTGAAACTCATCCAGAGGCTCACACAGACACACACTGTCAATAGAAACATATCACAGGAGTAGACAGACAGATAAGCCTATACTGTACGTGCACATGCAGACTCGTGTACATGCTGAGATACACCCTTCCTTCTTTGAATTAGTGATGAAGAGCTGTGCTGCTGAATTATTTATGAGAGTCAAAGAGAAAGTTGCTGAAACGAGGATTTGGCCCAGAAAGAATCCTGTGACTCTGCAGGTTGAGGGAGCCAAAACTGCAGAAGTGACCAGGGATGACCCACGGACTAGGCAAGCACAAGATGTGGATCACATTAATGATAACTTACAACAAAACAAAATGAAATAGCAAAAAGACTGAAGTGGGTATTCTCAAAAAAACACATTTGTGTGCAGAGAAAACACAAAATCATGCCAATCAAGCAGTTCATGCAGAACTGATGTTAAAGCAGAGCTTATTTCTTACTCTAACAAGCAGAAAATAAATTTAAAAAATACCCATACTCTATAGAGAGGATTATATTAGATTGAGTACTGTGTATGCAACTTAAAATGGTGGCTGTCAGATTGAAATATTAAATAGTCAATATAATCTTCGATGAAACGTGTGACAACAATACCTACGCCTTACATATTCCCAATATCTTATATATGTATGTTTTAAACCTCATCATTTTTTATGTTTTTGCCCACATACATTATTTGCTCTGAGCAGCCCCAACATGGTTGAATTCTGGAGATATTTCTTAAATACGAATGCTCTGTTTAGACAATACAAACAACAGCTGAACATGCTGAAAAACCTTATATCAAACATTTTCCTCATCTACAGGGGGAGTTGTTACATTTATTGAATTAATCTCCTAATCAAACCCTCTTATATACGTACGATCCATGTCTTTATTTAATTTTAGTTTCTACCCCAGTTTTTCTTTTCTGTCCTCATCTACATCCAGACACACTCTCAGGCCCACCTGATCACACCCCTGCTCTGCTCCCCTAACACATATTCACTCACTTTCACTCGATCCCCTCTGCCTTATTTGGTGATTTCCTGTTCTCGCGCTCTCCTTGGTCCACTCACCTTTCTCACCTAATCAGCCTGATTACTCTCACCTGGTCCACTCTCTCCCCAGTCTGCTCCACTGACCTAATCAGCCAAACCACTAACAACTGTTTGAGTCCCTTTATAAGCAGATCTGTTTCCTTCAGTTCTCTGCTGGATTGTCTGCTTTACTGTCCTCAGTAAACTCTCTAGCCATCTGTTCTCCTGCCTGACCTCCTGACACATTCTCTGCCTCACCTGAACCTGTCTTGCCCCTATCATGACTTTAAGTCTGCCCAAACTGATGTCTGACCTGTTTGGCCTGGAATTTACAATTATTCAGTTTCTGATTACCTGGCTTCTGACCTTGCCTTGTTTCTGCCCTTATAATTATCTGCATTGTTTGTCGGACCCTGCTCTGATGATACCTACTCTCTGTTTAACCTGTTCTTGGATTCCTGGTGTTTCTGTGTTCAGACCCCCTGCTCAACCTCCATACTCACCTGATCTCCCAACAGACTTGTGCACGCTGCCATTTTGTCCCCTCACCTGTCTCTCCAGTCCAGACCTCCACTTTCAGCCATCTGCCTTCTCTTAGCTGCCATACTCACCTGCCTTTCATTTTCATTCACCTGTGTGACCAGCTGCATTTCTGGCTCCAGAATCAAAACTGGTATGTAATCAACCAGTACAACCTGTCTGCTGGCTCCCTACCTCATGACAGTCTTGGAGAAACCTCTGAAGTTCCCACTGATCATTCAGTTTTTCCAGCCACTGCTGGGCCAGCTCTCTGTTCTGGTTTCCCCTGAGAAGAGCAGAAGACAGAATTTTCAGCTACACGACAAGTACAACTTCACACAATTACTGTATACAATACCTGTATACACCTATTTGACTATGTGCAGTGGAAAGTAGCTACTAAGTATATTTGCATATTTCCATTTTATGGTACTTTTAAGCCACTAAAATTCAGAGGTCAATATTGTACTTTTAACCTTTAACCTTCTACTTTTATTTTCCAATTTTATTTACTTTTTAAAAATTTTTTACTTTAAAAAAATATATAATCTTATAAATGATGTTCATGTCATTATATAAAGTTGTTCCAATCTGCTTCACCTTTATAAACTGCTGTTTTTGTTCCACCCCGAGTCACTAGGTAACAGATTTCTGAAGCATATAGTTTTTATTCTAATTACTATAAATTTTCACCTCTGAGAATTTTAACAGGGCAGTAACTTTAAATGCATTTTAAACCATGTGCTTAGTACTTTTAATAGAGTAAAGAATTTGAAGTGGTAGTTCTACTTGTAGTGAAGTATTTTTTAGGAAAGTTGTTGCACTTTTACTTGAGCATAAAAGTCTGTACACCTACCACCTCTGTGTGTGTATCATTGTTTAGGGTTACATACTGTTGAGATTTCTGACAAATCTCGTTTTGAATTCATTTAGATAATTGTCTCTCATTTAAATAAAAAAATCACTTATACTGTATGATAAATAACTGGATAAAACCTTGTTGATGGGAGTTAATATATGAACTAAAAAAAATTATATACTTAAATAACTTAAAAATAAATGTAAATATTACATAAGTGTGTCCTAAATGCTTAGGCACGATATCTCGGGTATCACAGTAAAGTTATAGTTTAAATCTTTGAAAGTCATTAGTTAAAAATGTGTAGGTCTAATACTCATATTTGTTGGTCATAGCAAACATGCCTAGATATTATTTATCATGTTTATCAAGAACTGTTTAATTATTTATTACAAAACCAGAATGTAAAAATAACATAGGTGTATTTCGTTGTGTTTATTTATTTGTCCCCACGGGAGAAAAATACATGTTCAGTGAAGTAATTCATGTAAATTAAATCTAAAAACTATATGGTTGACCATACTATTGTGAGAACACATGCATACCAAAACCCAACCCCCACTCAACACACACACAACCTCAGATGTCACACAGATTTCATGGTGAGGTATCAGTTCTACACCAAACAGATCAGGCTCTATTTTCTGTGTTTTGTTCCATTCAGACCCATGAGTCCCTTCACTTCAGATTCTTCAGCTGCTATTATACGTTTTATTATTGTTATGTTGAGTGTGAACAGCTGCTTTATAATCAGCCCCGTGCACATTATGTTCAAGTTAGGCTAAACCTGAATGACTGAAGGAAACCTAAACCTTATATTTACATCATTCTTGTCATAATTTCTACTTGCTACTAGAGGCTCTGCTCAAGTAAAATGTAGAGAATATTTAAATACAAATTTCAAAACTTTTTAAAAGTAGCTTTTGATCTGTCAAGAAAACACAAACATGCTGATATCAGTTAAATGAGGTTGCAGTGTAAGGAGTTTTATATATTATTTATTTTCTCATAATTTCTAATCAATTAGCAGCTTTAAGAAATTCACAAAGAAGTGAAAGTGACGTCATACTACAAAAACACTTTTCTGTGTCACAGCTTTGGCCTCATGTTAGTGTAGGTTTCAATATGTGTCATCTGCTTTTTTTTGACGTATGTACAGTATCTGGTACCTGTTGGCGAGAGTGTCAATGCGTTCCCTGATGCGTTCTGAGTAGATGTTACTTTGGCTAATCAGACTCTCTCCAGCCTCAATCACAGCTTTGATCCGGTGCAGGTTTAATTCCATGGTAGTGGTGAAGTCCTTATGTTTCTTTATGGCGGCTTCAACAGTTTCCACTGTTGTGGGCAGCTCCACATGAGCCAAGGCTGACTCCTGGAAGATGAAGACAGGAGGTGGTGAGGTGGTTTCACAATTTATAAATTTAAAAAAGAAGGTATTAAGACCAAAATACATAAAAATAAGAGATACAGTTAACTTTAGATTTAAGCTGCTGGTCAGAAAAAACTAAATAAACAGTATAGAAACACCACACTGGGATTTTAGAAACTGAGGGACGTTATGTGACAGACTAAATGATTAATCAATTAGTCAAACGCAAACTAGATCATTAACATTGTTTTGTGTGATAATTTATTCAGATATTTAATATTTTCTCTCTCATTTTCCACAACATTTCTGTCATTTGAGACGTTGGTCCTCCTCTCCTGCTCACCTGCATCTCATTTCACTATTCACCTAAATACAGTGGTACTGTTAGTGTTTCACTCGCTCTCACACCAGATTATCCTCCATAGCCACAGTTTTGCAGCTTTTTTCCACAGTTTTTCTGACAGTTGTGCTATCAAGTCCTTCATTTTTATAAGAACACAGTAGCACTATTGCTAAAAAAGGGTTAGACAATGTGAAACAGCAATTTGAAACAAAACCACTCAAATCAGCCGTACAGTTAGAAACACAAACTGCCACAGAGAAAATGGATGATATTTAGCCAGAAACCACAGTGAAAGCAGAGTCAGATCTATGGCCTGGAAAGTTTTTTGATACTTATTGAAGAAGAAATGCTGCCCTCTAAATCTAACCCCCAGGAAAATAAGCAGAGACACACACTCTGACTAACACATAGGCTAACGTGTACAGACTCACACACATACACACAGGAGGCAGAGCCAGATCAGCCTGTGACATTTCAGATTAGAAAAACAAATCGTACATTTGAGGCTGTTGCTTTGTCTTTCTGCAGGGACACTGCAGGTGTTGACCTCATGCCTAATCCTAGTGTATTTTATGGGCTTCAAGAGCATCAACTTGCATATGTAACATGTTTGTTCACAATATTGTAGGAAACATTTATCTTTTCTTAGATTTTCCTTCACTGTTACATTTGTATGTAAATCACTGGGACAAGAGTCATCTTTGAAACATAAGGGAGAGACTAGGAACATGGCTCCTTTTAATTTCCCCTGGAGAAGAAATAATAGAGTTACTATGAAACAGTGTGTGAGTCTATATAGAAAGGACTGTGGGTCACCTATTTCTCCTAATGAATTTTATATATCAAGCAAAATGCTAACTAAAATTAGGCTTAAAAAAGAATCGCACTTACTCTCAGAGCCGTAGAAGAGCAAGATTTGGGAAGTAACATGTTTCTCACTTTAAATACCTTAAACGCATGTACACCTGGATGAAACTACGGCAACATAACACATCAGCCCTGCAATAATTACTCCCTTCATGAGAATTATACCATTCTGGTTTTACTGAATCTGTTTGTGCAGTTATTTTCAGGTTCCCTTACGAGGCTCCAATGAGGGAAAAAGGAAGTCATGCCATGTCCCTTGTGTCTCACTTATGTCTGAAGAAAGACTCCTCGTGAATTTTAGGAGAAACATATCAAAGAAAAAAAACACTCAACTGAGGCAAATGTTTGGACTTTCTTCCCGGTGCTGCCATTGTAAGTTTGACCACTGCTAACTAATTGTTTGCCTTACCTGGTTGTTGAGGAAGGACTCCGCCTGTTTAACATCTCGCAGGAACAGATGAAAAATGTGAGCCTGGACCAGGACTTCTCGTCTGCTCTCCCACATCTCCAGCAGTTTATTCCAGCCAACATCAAGCTTCTGGAGCCACTGCTGCAGCGCTGCCTGAGGTAGAGGGGCCTCCTCTGACTCAATCAGCTCGTTCATAGCCTGTAAGCGCTCGTAGTCCTCTTCATACCTACACAATCAAAAAGGTTGATGTGTTTTAGGACCTTTAAGAAAGGTCATGTCCAAAAAAAAACTAAGCATGTTCTTAATGAACCCACCGTCCAATCTCCTCCTTGAGGGCAGCATGTTTGTTAATGAGCCTCTCAGCCTCCTCCAGGTCATTGGGCAGCTGATCTGAGGCAGCAGCTGTCTGCGTCTGGACCAACCAGGTGAGGAACGAGTCCAGATCCTGACAGAAAAGAGGGACAGGCATGATTTAAATGTTTCAGTCAGTTGTCAGTTACAGCTAATAAGACGAGTTCAGACACATGCTGTTGCAATTCCTATTAATTATGTGAGTATATATATGATTCCTGTACCTGTATAAAGCTTTGCAGCCTGCTTGCCACCATCAGTGAGTCCTCACAGCCCTGCAGCGTCCGTTTCAGCTCCTCCCACTCTACACTGATGCCATCAAACTGCATGAGAACCTCCATAGCCCGACTCGGGTGAGCAGTGGCCAGATGCTCCGCTTCCTCCTATGTCACCGAACAGAAACAGCATTACAGAAGTTTATTCTGCATTTTGTCTCTGTCTCAGATTTCTTACAATCAATGTTTTTGATATATAAAGTCCACTATTATACTACCTAAAGTTCATGAAATCCTCAATATTTTGTCATTTGCAACCGTCATTTAAGGTTTGTAATAAATAGATAATAAATTAAAAAAAACAACAGCAAATAAAAGGGGAAAAATGCAGGTACCATTAGCAGTAATAATTATAATATTTATTATATAACAATCAATAAGAGCTGACAAGACAAAAAATGGCTAAATGCAGTGTCTGAAGTGTTTTCATTTATTTACATTTTGTGCTGGAAGTTACCTAAAGAGATTTAGAATTACAAACACAACACCTTGTATTTTCCCATGATTCCCTACCTGCAGATGCAGCAGTTTGGGCTCCAGGACAGATAGGGCTCCTTCCATGGTTGAGAGGCGTCTCTGCAGAGCCAGGACTCCTCCCAGATCGCTGCCCATGTACTGGGTGGCGTCGATGGCTTTCCTCTTGTCCTGGACCTGGGACTTGATCTCAGCACACTCCAGCAGGTAGTTCTGTAGGCGTAACATCGACTCGAGCTGATCTTTCTTCTGTTCAACCAGCTCCACAATGCTATTCCACCTGGTAAGATGTGGAGACATGACGGGATAGAGTACAGCTAAAGTGAAATTAGAAAAGATTTTTTAGGAAATTTCACAACTACAGTCGATTCATTCTCAGCTGCAACATGAAACATATTGAAAAAAAAGGTTTTCATAGCAGAGTCAGATTGAATATTTGACATATTTAGAGCAGCACTTTTCTTTCATAAAGTGATTGATAAAATGAGCGATAAAGGGTTGAAAAAGTATAAACTGTACACTGCAGACTTACGTCATAGGGTTAAGAAAATGCAGCAGCAAATCTTATCTCTGTCTGAAAGCACTGAAGCTTGTTTTCTTTGTCATTTTAGACTAAGATCAAATAAATGAGTGAAGCATACAGTTTACAGAAATACAGTTTTCAGAAAATGTTAATGGCAAAAACCAAATTCAAAATTCCTGTCAAAATCAACACTTTACTACAATATATGTGACAATATAACAAAAACAATATAAATAAAATATCTGATATGAACAATGACAAAAGCATGATTTATGAGACAGAGTTGATTGTTTGCTCTCTGTTCTGCTGTGGGTTCAGCCCAGCCTGCGTCTGCTTACCATACTGTATCATCACACAATATGTTCTCCTGATTGTGCTCCAGACCAGCAGGTCTCAATACCCTCCCATTCAGCCAAGAAACACACACACACACACACCCAGAGGATCCTTGTGACTGTAATGAAGTAATGGCAGAGATACTGAGAGGCAGACAGAATGCTCGGCAGGCAGGACGGTAAACAGCTCAGTGAAACTGATCTCAGAACTGCTAAAGTCATCTTATCGACTTGACAAGCAGTGGTTGGTGATATTTTAAGTGCTTCGCAAAAATAATACACACTGTAGTGTATAAATGTATAGAAGGATGCAGTTGTGTAGTACCCAAACTCAGTTTATATGCAGATTAATGAATTGAGTGTCTTAATTTAGAAATTAATCTAAAAAATATCTGCTACTGTGGTAATATTGCAGTACTTAGCATATAATTTGTAAGGCTGCTGTTACACTACATCCAGGCCTTCAACCTGGAAATTTCCATCGTTTTTACTGTCTAAGATGATAGTGTTTGTTAAGTACTGCTGTTAACTCATGTCTTGTAAACTCAGTGGAGTGCTGATTTAATTCGGAACAGAGCTTTATCAGAAAGCTATGTGGTAAAATGGAAAATATAAATAAGAAGGATAAAATTGACTGAGCCGCAAGCAAACTGACTCTACAATAGATAAAACTCCTTACTTTACATGACTATGTGCTTTACAAAAGAAAATATATGTTAAATATACAAAAGGTTTTTATATATTTCTTAATTTCTTTGACACGTGCTCTCAGCTGGCCTCGTCGTGACTGAGGCCGCCAGCGCAGATGGTCGCCCTGAGACCGATACTATGTGCCAGGGTCACAAGACTCACAGATACCCTGCAGCCATGGACACTGCTGCCAGACATAACAGTGGTCAGTGAATATGACAGAGGCAGGTAAATAAACAAATCACATTGCTGGGTCGATCTGGCCGGATGCTACTGTAAACATGTTAGCCAAAGACAGAGAAAGACTGGTGCAACAGAGACACATACTGGCCTTTTACACTGTCACCTCAGGCACTGGACTAATTCTCTGTGAAAACCAGAAGGCAGGTAGGAGTTCAGCACAGTACCAAGATGAAAACTGAAAGACGAGGTGCACTATAAAAATTATAGCATGAGTTCCTCTGAACAATTATACAACCCAACTAAATTTGATTTCCCCACAGTCTCTTCTCTTCCTACATGTTAGTTAACGTCCCTGTCTGCCTCTCCACATACCCTGTCTCTTCCCCTCCCATGAGAAAAAATGGCGTACATAAACAACTGCACTTGAACAGAGACGGTAGCCGTACATTCAATTTAATTTGGTGCATTTTTTTATTCCTTTTTCTTAATTTTACATGTATTATTTGCCAATTGTTTGATTTTCATTTTATTCTTGTTTATTAAATTTTATTTTCCGCTGAATTTTGTTTTGTGCTTAAGTATTATGCTAGTCTTTGTCAATGCATTTTGTATTTGCACTAATAAAATGACCTTTACTAATGTTAGCAATCAGCACGTACTTCTAGTAGCAAATGCTACAGTACGTCTGGTTCAGTGCTTGTATGATTTATACAGCTGGTGTAACTGTTTTAAATATAATTGGTAATATTATAAACTATTAATTGGTTTTTATTTCAGTACCTGGAGTTGAGGTGATCCTGACAACCTCTGACCTCCGTAGAAGATGGATGTCCTCCATCCAGGAGCTGTTGGACTATCTGATTAACATCCAGGATCCTTCCCATCAGGCTATTCATTTCCTGGTCCAGACTCTCAAATCTAAAAGAAAATGCATTGATGCAGTCAGATATTATCGTTCCTCAGCTATGATTTTAACAAATTAATATTCTTCTTCTCACCTGTGTGCCACTACCTCCACGTCCTCCAGTTTCTCAGGGATCTCCATCTTGTCCAGCCATTGTTCCTTCTCATCAATCCACAGCTCACAGGCATTGACCTCACTGAACATGCGGTAGACAGCAAGGGCATCATGAAGCCACTGTTGTCTGAGCACTGCAACCTCAACCACCTCAGTGTACAGCTGCTCCACCTCTCCCATACGGACCTGAACCTCCTGAGGACAAGGGAGGGGAAGAAAAGGAGGAATACAGGACAATATAAGAAGAAGTACGAGGACAAAAAGTGGCAAATACAAAGATGCAGAAGGAAAAGCAAAACACTTTATACCAAAAAACATCTTTAATATCTTTGAAATATTTCTTCTACCAACCTCTTGTTCACGGTACTGCAGAGGCAGTGCCACCATGTGTTTGTGAAGTGCCACCACATGCAGACGATGTTTGTCAATGGCCTCGCTGACCCCTCTGTGTTTCTTGAGGAGTGACTGAGTAGAGTACTCATCGTGTCCAAAGTCCTCACTGGAGACCAGGCGGTACGCGTCCTGGAGCCAGACCACCAAGTCATCCGTTTCCGTGGAGAACTGAAAGAAGTTGAGTGCCTCCTGCAGGTGACCAAGATGCTGCGCAGCCTGGTCTTCCAGTCTCTTCCATTCGCACTTCACCGCCATGATGTGCTCCTGGATCCCCGCTGTGCCAAAACTCTTCTCACTCAGGATCTGCTTTCCTCGTTTTATGGTGTTCTGCAGGAACATGACAGGATAAAATTGAGTACAAAAGGATGAGATGAACAGAAAAATACATTGTTGTGAAAAAGTTTTTTCAATATTCCTGATTTTATTTGCCACCCTTGGTGGCAATAACTGCAATTAAGTGTTTGCAATAACTGGCAATTTGTTTTTCACACCGCTGTGGAGGAATTTTGGCCCACCCTTCCTTGCTGAATTGTTTGAGTTTTTGAGCATGAATGGCCCGCTTAAAGTCATGCCACAGAATCTCATACGGATTAAAGTCCAGACTTTAACTAGGCCACTCCAAAACATACATTTTTTTCCTCTCCTTTTTTTTTGAGTGATTCAGAGGTGAACTTGCTGGTGTGTTTCAGAACATTGTCCTGCTGCATAACCTATGTATTGAGCATCTCTTGGGGATAATCAAGATGGTTTTTGGCAAATGTTAGATGAGCCTTTCGCCTTGGAACTCTCCCACAGATTTTGCCCAGTTGCTTTGTTATTGTTGAATCATGAACGCTGACCTTAACTGAGGCAAGTAAGGCCTGCGGTTCTTTAGATGCTGCTCTGGGTTCTTTTATGACCTCTTGGATGAGTCATTGTTGTGCTCTTGAAGTCATTTTGGTTGGCCGGTCACTCCTGAGAAGCTTCACTGCTCTTCCAAGTTTTCTCCATTTGTGGATAATGGCTCTTGCCTCAGAAATGGCTTTGGAACCCTTTCCAGACTAATACATGTCAATTACCTTGTTTCTCATATGTTCTTGAATTTCTTTGGATCGCACCATGATATGTCATTTTTTGGGATCTTTTAGTGGGTTTCGCTTGTTTGTTTAAGTGATTTCTTGATTCAACATGCAGTAATCAGTCCTGGGTGTGGAAGGTTAAAATGAACTCAGCTTTCCAAAATCCAAAATATCACACATTTAAATTTCATATTTAAATACGATGGTCATGTTTATCTGCAACTGCTGTAAAACTTGTAAAACTGTTTTGTTAGATTATCCATACTCCATACTCTTGTCTTCAGGTTATGTTATTGTATCTTCATTCAACTGAATATAAAAAAATATAACAGCAATTTACTGTACACAATGACGGCTTTAAACATAAACGGACTATGCAAATTTAACTATACTTAAAAATAAGATTAATTAATCATTAATTAAATTAATTTACACTATTGAAATTATTTAATTTAGACATGTCTTTTGTTACTCAAAGAAATAGAAATAAAGTTATATAAATACAAATACATACATTTACTGTAGTATATGAGGTTCAGAACAGAGACTCCACTTACTGCAGGTATTCTAGGAGCCCATTCTCCCACAGAAACAGAAAAACACACATGTACACACACCTGGAGCAGCGAACGGTGAGCCAGCAGTTCTCCAGCCAGAGTCTTGTGTTTTTGTAGTAACCTCAGTACACTGCTCAGGTCCTTCCCATAACCCTGAGCTCCCAGGATGGAGCTCTTCTCTCTGATCCAAGATTCTGACTCCTCCAGCTCCTATTTGGAGAATGAACAGACAAATAATATAAAAATTTTTACATTTAAACAACAACAAAATTGTTGGCAAATTTGAAATGGGAAACGAATGAATGCGAACGAATACAGATCATTGACATTGACTCACAGTCTGAGTCCGAGAGACTCACAAAAAGAAGAAGGAGAATTTTCCAAATGACTCATTAATATGATAAAGTGATTCTACAGTGTGAACAAATGACTCTCTGGACTACGAAATACACTATTCACATTATACACTCATTATTCTCTTTATAAACGTTCATAGTTCATTGTAAAATCTTAATCACTAACATTAATAACCCATTTTTCAGAGTGACAGCTACACAGATGTCAAGTCATGATCATGGAGTGCAGAATAAAACAACATGATGCGTATAACAAGGCACAAAAATTACATATGATAAGTCCTCAAAACATTTGAGTCAGAAAGTTTAATTTGACAAAAAAATTATTTCACCTACATCAGTCCCTTATAAGAATAACAAATCTTTAATTTTAATTCCTGTGTTGCATAGAGAGTGTTTTATTATTTACCAATTTTGTCCTAAACAACTCCAAGGACAAAACTTTACTGGAGTGTGAAACCACCACAGTAAAATATTCTTTGTTTTCAACAAATAACAAAAACATTCTAATCCTACCTGAAAAAAGGCCCACAGTTGTCTTGACTCCTCAAGCTCAGCACGTCGTTTAGCTGCTAGTTGTTTCAGCTCCTCCAGACAGGAGGAGACATGGTTGACACGATTACAGATCACCTGTGGGTCACATGGTTGGTAACCTGGAAGGCAACACGTGATCAGAGAGAAGCACACAATAGAGAATAGTACTCCTTACATTACAGTAGTGTATTCTGGGCTGGACTACATAAAATATTATATCAGGTTGAAAAAAATACTTTTTGCTGTTGTCTCAAGGTCAAATGCTGCACATCTTTACTTGAGTGAATGAAATAAATATTGAATCTGTGCTTCCTGGATCCATTTAGCAGTCTCTAACTGAGAAAAGCCATTTATTTACAATCAAAAAGTTAAATCACCAAGACACTAACACTATATACTGTGTTATTTTACCTTCTATGGTGGTGAATTTGAGCGCAGCAGTGTTGAGGGACTCGACCCTCTCAGCCTGTACAGTGATGTCGGCTTCCTGCAGACTGTGTTTCTGCAGCAGATCATCCACCTCCAGAAGATGTTTCCCAAAGTCTTTGGACAACAGTTGGACCTGAAAGGGATGGAGTGTGGGAGGACAGCAAGATGACACTTGATTTTGCTTTTATCCACTTGTTTTCCTTTTCTTACTTTGTTCTGCTCTCTTAATCTTAGTTTTATCTCACACAAACACTGACACTATATCATTTTCTTCAGTCGTTTTCCTCTTTTCATATTAATTCTTCAAAACTTACCAGTATGTATTACCTTTCCAGCTACGGACTAAATTATTACCTGTGTTTCTTCCATCCAATCGATCATGTAGACCATGTCCTGGAAGGTCTTCTGCAGGGCCAGGTTCTTCTCTAGGCGGGTTCTCCTCCCAGCTACCAGCTCCTTCAGCAGACCCCACTGCCCCAAGATGTTCTCCTTACGCGCCAAGATACGCCGGATGTCATAGTATCCTTCCGCCTCCATCTCTGCTGCAAGTTCCACAACCACGCCAATTCGCTCTTCATATGAAGCTATGTCCGCCTCGATGGCCTCGTGTTTCTTCATCGCAGCCTCCACTGCTGGTAGATCGTAGCCAAAATTGTCCTGTCAGAACAGGAAAATGCAAATCAAATACGTGGAGATAAGAAAGAAAAGGGACTGCTGTAGGCTGATAAAGATTAAACACTGAAATTATGTTGGTGATTCAGTAAGAAAACCATCATCTGTAACATTTAACTTCCACAGACATGCAGAAGGCGACTTAAACATTTGATTTCACATTTCAGTTAAAGAAGGTGACGTGTAGGAAATACATTTTCACTTTCAAACATAATTTTAGACAGAGGAGTTTTTGTTTAATTCTGCCTGTCCCAGAGATCCCTACCTGTGAAACAAGTCTCTGGTTTTCATTGAGCCAGGCTTGTCTCATAGTGGTTTTGTGGTCAAAGCGCTGAGCCAGCAGCTCTAGCTTCTCCTGACGAATCAGCTCCTTGCGCAGAGCTACACCCCTCTCATGCTCTGCCTTCTCCAGCCTCTCCCAGGCCTGGACAAAAGATAACCAATGCAACATATTACTTAAATCAGCCGATGGTCACTGGTTACTGTGTTACCAGTTGATTGTTTGCTTAAAGGTGAAATGCTTTATCTATAATATAAACAGCACAGCTGGTAGATGAATTACCTTGTTGATGTCTGAGATCAGCTTTCCATCATGAGGCACATAGGGTTTCTGGTTGTTGGCTCTGAGTTTACTTTGGATGGTGAAGAGAAGAACCTCAAGATTTCCCTTTTCCTGAAACCTGAGCAGGACACAGAAAACATCAGTGTTAGGTATACTGTTTGATAATAACAAAAAGGTGTTTTCATTCAGATTCCTCACTGCTTTAATAATTATTTATTTCATCAAAATCAATATTATGGTCATATTTTATTTTGCTTGCCCACTTGTTTGCAAGTGTCAAATAGTCATAATCATCACTGTTTAGCTGATTTAGCATTGATTTCATATTTCATCCTAATTGTGGATACTGTTGCTATATTGCTGAACTACAGCTTCACTGTTACCTCTTGCCTGTAAACATCACTTCATTGGTTTCAGAACATCTCACCTAAAGACTTCAGTTTAAAACATCTGACAAAAAACAGGTTGGTGATTAAGATGCACTTTCTTTACACATAAATAAATTAAATGAAACACGTGGGCCTTTCTCTTTCAGTGTTCCTCTACTATGTTGGACGTCCTGAAAACACTTTGTGAAAGAAAAATTCAAAAATCCGCCAGAAAGTTTGTTAGGAATTCTTGCTCAAGGACAGCATGAATTCTGGCTAAGAGGAAAGTGAGAAGACGATTTCTGTGCTCACTCTGCTACACTACTGTCCAGTGTCACAGTCATTCATCACTCTCAGGGAGTGGACTCTGTGAACACCTGGTATTTATTGCTGCGTTAAAGAAATATCGTGACATTTTCCAAACAAGTGTAGAATCTTTTATATAAAGCACAGTTCAGGGCTTGATTTATGAAAACACAAAGGTGTTTTATGATTGAATTTCAAGTGAACTTACAGGTTCTTATGCCAGATTTCTGTGGAAAACTCATTTCCTCTTCCTTTTATATAGCTGGAAGTATCAGCTATTTTTATTTTATTTTGTTCTGACCAACCACCAGTACAAAACCTTTAAATGTTGAGTTTATCATATATGTTAGAATAACAGCAAATCTCCAAACTGGAGTCACATTCAATCAGCTAAAACAGCCAGTTAATTTAATTATTGTTATATTATAAAATACATTTTATTGTTTTCTATGTTCCAGCTATGGCTGAAAAACTTAAATAAATAAAATATTAATTTGGAAAACTGTATTTTGTATTTACTTGGGTTATTTTTGTGTAATACTAGTGAAAAATATGCAAAAAAATAAAAGAGGAAGGAAGCGGGCAAATGCTCTTTTACAGCACTGCATTATACTGAACTACTGTATGCAAGTGTCGGACTGTGTCTTTTGTAGAATCTGAATCACAATGTGTGCGTATTTGTGTGTGTGTGCATGTTGCATAAGTCTTGAGTCAACAAGTCAACTGTTGGCCACTAGTATTGGTCACAAACACTTTACTCACCCAGAGCAAGTCAGCCAGACATTAATCCAGAGTGTAACAAGACGTGTGTGTGTGCGTCTGAGGATATCACTATAACAGGCACAGTGCCCCCAGTGCTTGTGGTGTCATGAGTGCAGTGCTGGGCTGTTTGTAATGCTGATCCTGATGACGATGGACAAAAAGCTCAAGGCTCAATGTTCTTTCAAACAATCAAGCATTTCATGGCTATATCCATCATGACATACATAACTGACTTCCTTTTCCAACCCTAATGAGACTTTGTTTCAAAGGTAAATGTTTCACCTGACAAAAGCAAAAAAAAAAAATAGAAATAAGCTAATAACAGCTGTACAAACACAACTGGTGATAAAAACAAATGCTACTGTTTCTTCTGAACTGCATTCAGAAGATCTCAGTTGGAAAGTACAAGACTGCATGGGCCTACTGTGTGATTAATAATTAATTTAGTAAGCAAACTGTATCACTACAGCATATATTGTGAAATAAATTGACGTCATGAATAAACTACATTATACACCATGCTTAGACTCCTCTCTCTGTTAATGTTAATTTGAATGAGTGATGTACTGATGTCAGCTGCACACGTACACAAAAATCCTATTATGAAGGCAGGATAGAATATATAAATAGGTGGTTCAAAAATTCATGTCAGCACGGAGGGAAATGCACAGTTTTGCTTTCCCCCTTTTTCCTGTCTGTGCTGATGAACCATTTGGAAATAAATAATAACTAGAGTGTGCAAAGTCTTCATCTTTTTTGTTCCACTTTGGTTGAGCAGATCCTGCACCCTTCCTTTTTGTCTTTAGTTGCCTTTACATTTTATTTTTAATCAAGAGAAGCAGCTAACACACATTTGTGCAGCTGAATGATTAAATGACTGTTTGTTTGTAGAGATTCTTGTGCATGAAATCTTGAAATCCAGTAGGATTTGTAAGCAGTGTGTTAATGAAATAACACATGTGATTTTCAGTATAGAACACAGATGAATTAATATGCATGAATAATTATAGCTCTCTATATTTATTTTTGTAAGTGCTAGATAACAAACAATACAAAATATCAACGTGCTAAATCTGAAGACGCACTTGATGGGTTTCTCTATGGTGCAGTAGGTTGTGAAGGCCTGTAGCTGCTGCTGAACTCCGGTCAGTGAGTTGGCAAACTTCTGGTTGCTGATGACCGCAATGGTCTTTTCAATCCAGTCCAGCAGGTCTGATGCCAGAGCCTCATAGCGGTTGATGATTTCCTCTGCCTCAATACAGCTGTCTAGTACCTAAGACAGACAGAAGACCATTGCAAGACAGGCATATGCAGTGCAATAAAAAGAAATTTTCACATTTGTTCTTAATGGCAGCTGTGATAGCTGTATTATTTGCACCAGAAATAAAGTATCTATTTGTAGCTCTGCAGATAACTTTATTTATTACCTTGCCAACCCTCTTGCCTTCCACAATAAGAGCCTTCATCTTAGAGAAGTAGTGGTAGTAGGAGACCACATAGGTGATGATTGACTTTTCGTCTGGGTTTTCTGTGTTCACATCTGTACCAAAGAGGTGATGGAAACAGAGGTCAGCAGCAGTAAATATCTGCTTAATTTTAGGTAGAGTGACACAAATAAAGAAAGAAAGAAAGAAAAAAAATTGCTTGCGCGTCACTGTTTTGGTCACATCTGCATGTGATGTTCTTTGACTGACATTAACCAAAAACAAGTTAAACATTCTCACCCTCAGGATCCAGGAGTTTGGTGAGGCCCAGGTGCTGCTCAGCGATGTTGAAGGCTTGCTGGAGGTTATGGGTTGCATTCGACCGCGTTAGTTTGTGAAACTCTATCAGGTCTGGTCTGGAGGCAGCAAGAGAAACATATTTTGTCATGTCTGTGGTGCCTAAATTCTAAAGGCGCATGTCAGTCAAGCTGTTGCATGCCTTTCCACTCTATCCCTGCCTCTTAATTTAAATACACAAATAAATACAATCTTATTTTTGTTGTTGCGGTTGTCTTTTGGTCATATTACAAGAAAGCACAACTACAATTACTATTTTCTATCTGCTATGCTTTACCTGTGTCTGTGTATAAGGGCATTGAAGGCAAGGCCGTCTCTCCAACAGGTGGTGAAGTTCTGGATGTTGACCTCAGGGTACCTGCAGCATGGAGACATCTTTTGTAGCTTTAAATGCAAGTAAAACCAATATCCTAACACGAGCTCAGCAGGTTGATACATGAAATTTGTGAGAAATTGTCATGACATTCATGACATTTAGAGTTTCTAATATTGTGCTTTCACTGCTCACCCTGCGGTCTTCATCTGGCACCAGAGGAGAAGGGCATCTTTGGCAGAACGAGTTTCTCTGTTGTCCTCTGTCTCTATTTTAATCACCTGGATCTGTAGAAGAACACAGCAAAGCAGAAAATGTAGCAAGAACCCTGCACAATACTGACTGACCATAATTATATTTTAGTCTTAGAATTTGTAATGTGAAAATACTTATGATTTGCTTTCTGCCAACAATTACATAATCCCGTAGTGTTGTAACACTACACCTTCTCAATTTGAATGTGCCTATAAAGTGAACCAGTTAATGTATGCAATATGTTTGGAGCAGAGGATGATGGATTATTATGGACACACACTGATTGACAGAGGATAAGAGGCAGACAAGCGAGCTGGCAAACTTATCATACCTCTTATTTATCTGTAGTCACAGATGGTAAAAGAAAAATAAACAGAGAAGATTAACAGAACAATAAGAACTGAGGATTTTGGGGTACAGAAGAGCAGAACCATTACAGCACTGACGATAGGTGACACTGGCAGCTATTCAACCAATCACATCACAGTGACATGATCCACAGTAATTGGGGACATGACACCCTGTAACCAGCTGCTATCTGTGATCTCAGGCACAGCATTGTGCACATACATAGTCATGCATACACACTAAAAACCAGATGTTATTTTAACAGTGACATAATTCATTAAAAATACAGTGACTGCTGTAAAGATTTGAGTATGAATGAAGCTTAAATAATTTAAACATTTATTAAACAATCACTTATGTTAGATATATTAGTGGCGAACTTCAAATTAGGCATCGTATTTTACAAAATGTCACTAAACATTTTTTGTAAAAACATCATTTCTCAACAGTAAAAATTTGTCAAACCTTTAAAAAGTACTACTGCATAATTTTAACATACAAAATATTAACACGGCTTCATAAATTAGAAGAGCTGTGTGTTTTCCTCTGACTTAACAACAGAGTGTTGTAAGAAAGAGCAACTAAACAGTTTGTGAGGCATCATAACTTGTGAGTAATATATTTCACATGGATGAGAGTATTAATTAGTAAATCCAACAATTAGCCAGTGTGAAAGCAAAGGGAACTCACTTCTGACACTGTTGTTTAACACATGTACATTTGTCTAACAGAACAATTTTGACTCAAAAAATTACTTTTGGTTCCATGATGTTTCTGTTTTATGTTAAGAAAAGACAATACTGTGTAGAACAATGTGTCAAGTAAACCCGAAGGGAATATACTGTATAAAACACCAGGAATGTCTCCCTGATACCGAATACACTATCGACATCCTAACCTTGTCAAGGCAGCAATACTGTATGCACATGCATGCAGTAATATCTGAGTCAACACAAGGTTTCACACAGTATATTTTACTATAAGTCACTGCAAATAATAACAGTCTGTTATAAGTACATTACGATTACTTTAATCTTCTCATTTATTTCCCTGCTCTCTCTTTCTGTCTCTTTCCTTCTATGTGGCTGTGTGCTCCCACTGCAGTGGTTCAGCCCTACCTGCTGACTGGACAGAGCAAACACTGGTTTTCAACACAGACATGTGGAGGAAAGGGGGAAAGATATGGCGATAAGGAAAGTGCAAGAAAAAAGAACAACTAAACACCAACAGCTGCCAACTTTACATTGTGCTCAGCATGTAAATATTCAGTTAAATGAAGTTAAAGACACTATAAATGTGCTGTCAGATGTGAATTTAGGCCTATTACATGCAACATACACTGTAATTAAAATGCTGATTAACACTGAATAAATGCATTGTCTTAAAATGAAATATAGTGATTTACTTGTTTAAACTGTCTGAATGTAAGTAAAGAATTTAATGGTTGCATAAACAAATATTACATACTTATTTTGCATATCAGGCCAAACTGCTAGTTTGAATCATGACCAAAAGTATATACGCAAAACCAAAGTCTGATTAATAAATAAAATTTTCATGGGACTTTCTTTGTTTGCTGTACACCTCGGTGTCATTACATGTATTCATAATCATTATGTCCTTGCCTCTAGTCATTTTTATGTGCAGTACTGTGTGTATTTTGTTTACATTTCAGTTTTTTTTCTCTTCCTTTAAAGGTGTTTTTGCCAGGTTGTCATTCTAAATAACATTGTGTCTGCCCTTACCTGCCTGTTTAAATTACAGCAAATAAAGCAAGTGTGAAGAAAGGTTGACATTATGATAAAAAATAGGAGTAGCAGAAGCCTAAAGGATAGTAAAAGGCAGTTTTTGAACAGAAACTGAAGAACCAGATTATTAATTTAACCTCCGTTACTCATCAGAATCTTGACTAAGCACACATCACTAATGGTGAACACTGAATGAAGGTTACAGTTAGGATCCACCCATTGCTTATTTATGACAACATCACTTCTTAGCGTTCCCGCTATCCTCTTTCCTAATTGCTCTCTCACACACCCAACGCACTACTGAACACCAGTATGCTGCACTACTCTCCTTTCTCAGCACATGCAAAATTGAAGAGGCCTTCGACTGGTGGCTCTTGGGATGAGCAGTGCAGGACGGCAGCCAAGCTCACAGCTAATGGTAGCAAAAGCTAGCTGGCAGCTAACACTACTACGGCCTAAACCACACACTTATAGCTGCTTGGCTACACTTAATACACAATAAAAATCAAACCAGAAATAACTAAATTCAATATAAAACCTGCTACCAACCAGAGTCTGAGAGTGCTCCTTGCTCCCATGTCAATAATGTCAAAACAGGTTACAACAATGAACAGCCTGCCACATATTCACTCATTTCAACACTGAAATTATGAAAAGTCAGCCATATTACACACACAACGTTCAGCCTTTTTGCTTGACCAGCCTAGTTTGAAGAGTATCACTCCATATACAATAGTAATTCTGCTAGCAGTGCTGTTAAACGTGCACTGTGGTAGGCAGCCAGCAGCAACACGACAATACTGAGTCCTGAGAGAGGTACTAGGCGACTCTGCATGTGAATGTTACAGAAGGGTCTTATATGCTACATAAGTATTTCATGCCGAGGCTACGCTGTAGCGCTGAAGTGTTACAAAGTGGAGCCCTCAGCCTTTGCTGTACTTACATGGCAGGAGCTGATCCTGTGTCACAGGCCTGAAAATGTCTGTGTGAGTGTGTGCGTGAGTTTGTGTGACAGTGTGTGCATGTCAGGGTGTGTGCAGATAAGACAGATGGGACAGGCAGAGAGGTAGATAGGTAAGCAGACTGAGAGAGTCTATATGTACAGTCAGAGAGTGCAATGTATGTGTGTGTGTCCTTGCTGAAGAGTGGACTGGACGGCTACTGCTACATCAAGGCTGCTGAGCCCTAAGTGACATTCAGGCATCATCCACCAAACACTGCTGTCGCCGTCGCACACCAGTGATGCAGCAGCTGTGACAGTCTGCCCCAAACAGATCCCCAGGCCAAGGAAGCTACTGCTGATCACAGCATCCCTGTGCTTTGGTAAGTAGCGTGGGAACACGTGCCAATCCCTCAGTGCACTTACAGAGAGGCTCAGATTTAAGCCTCAGTCTCCCACAGGAGGAATCAAATATTTGAAAGTCAGTTCATATTGTGTGCTTTCATTTGCTACATACAGCCATGTGATACTGCTGATATCAGACCAATTTATGGCTTAGAGTTACATATTTTCATGAAATCAAACCCCCTTCAATACATACATTTGCAGCAGTTGTTGTTCAGTGTATTCCATAATTACCTCTATATATTGTTATGGTGGACTCTGGCTTAAGTTAAGTTAGTCACAGCTAAAAAAGCAGCATGAAATCTAGAATCCAGTTTTCACTTGTCTAGCACCATATCAGAGCTGTATAAAGTTACTGCTAATACAAACCAAACATTTAATTCTGCTGTTGTGTTCACATGAAAAGTTTTTGAACTGGAGAAACATCAGGTGGCTTTTATTGTGAAATAGTAATGATATGTATTTGTCTCTTAGGTTAATACACATAAAAAAAATTCAAGTACAGCATCTACAGCACTGGACATATTATGTCAAAGGATATTTTTTACACAGTGTGCTGTTAAAGACCTGAAGGCAACAAACAACACCCATTCTACTTCACAGCGTCATCTACCTTACCATACCATGTGCCATATACAGCATTAACTCATTATCATAATTACTTGTGAATGACAATCAATGTGAGCTTATATTGGCTGCACTATAAACCACAGCTGAATAAGCTGAATAAATATCACAATTATAACATTTCAGTGGTACTGGTACTGACTACCAAATTTCTGATATTGTAACATCCCTAATACAACGTCATACAATAATTTCAACAATAGGCTTCGTTAGGTTTTATAAGCATTTATGTTTACCTGGAAGCGTAGGATGATGGTCCAGATAAGGCCCAGGGTGAGGCGATGGTTTCCATCCACAATGTCATGGGAACCAACATTTTCCAGGTGAACCCTCTGTTCTTTAAGGAACTGCAGGGCTTTGTCAACATTTTCCAGGCAGTGGATTCGCATACGACCCCGTGTAGGCCTTGGCTGGGGAAGGACAGGGAGATGAATTGCTACTTTTGATAGGAAAGTTCTTACTAAAACAAGTCCTACATGCAGTAAATACTAAAAGATGTATTTACTGTGGCAAATTGTGCTCCAAATTAATCATTTCCATACAGCCTTGTTGTGAATAGGTGTTATGAATAACATAAATACACTGAATTGAATTAAGAGAAACTAAATTATTATTAATTTGTGTGTGTGTATGTGTGTTCCCACCAGCAGTTCTCCACTGAGGACCTCCAGCAGTCTGGTGAGCATGTATCCATCCCTCAAGTCGTTGTAGAGGTCAGCTATGCGACAGGACACTCTGGCAAGATGGGAGTTAACCCACTTGGTAAAAGTCTTCTTCTGGACTGCATCTCGTTCATCTGAGGGATGTAAAGGAATCAACTTAATGGCAAAAGGAAGAAAAAAGTCCTTTGGGATGACACCAAACACAGAATTACATAGCAAAGCTATTAATGACGTTGTACTTACAGCCTTAACTTGTGCTTTACCTGTTGAGACTTAAAATGTTAGGCCTGAATTTTTTGAGAGTTTTTATTACTGATTATCACTGGAGCAGTGGAGTATTAATATATCAACTGACGCGGATGTGTTTTTGTGTGTGTCTGCATGGATATGAATAAGCACGTTTCGGTTCGTGTGCCGCATGCTACCTGCTAGGGCCTTGATGCGAGAGCACTCAAACAGCTTAGAGCTGGTACACTCCGTCTCCCAGAACCCAGAGCTGATTGGTCGGTTGTTGTTGTTAAGTTGGCGCTGGGCTTCCGCGTTGTCCAGGTCAGGGGAGGCATTAGCCATCGCGCCCAGCACCCTAAAACATGCAAAGAAATGTAAGTCGCAGTGACTCAGAACAAACACTGAAACACAGGCATGTGCCTAAATGTACAGACAGGGTAGACTAATGTAACAAAAGTCCATAAATCAGTCTGTCTGGGAACAAACATGCAGAAGTTCAATAAAAACATTAAAGCTATATTTAATGGATTATGTCAAAATGTACAGCATAGTAACATTAACATTTTCAAAAATGCTGTTTTGCAGTTATACACTTTGTGTTGGACTGCTTCTTGAATATTCAAGCTTAACATATATACAGAATTTATATAATATAATAAAAGTAAGACCCAAATTTGTAGTGGCCCCCATCATAAATAATTTCAAGGCCACATACATAGGTACACAGGTACAGGAGAGACAGAAAGGTGCTAAGGCGTCTTGTCCCGCGTAACCATCAAACACATCCCTGCCAGCAAAAGGCTGTTTGCACTTCCTAATTAGACTGATTTCACACACCACATCCGACAGCAAAAAAATAAAGGCCAAACAGTTGCTTCCTGTTTGAGGATGATGTAGCACCTGTCCTCGGCAAAAGAGCATTTTACAGTGGAGAAGCTTAAAATAAAATATCTCTGATGATTCAAATGGTGGTGAAAGAAAGTAAAATATTTGGCTCTTTCATCTCTGTTGTCATCACCACTGACAGCTGAAAACAGGATGTTAAAAATAGCATAACTTTAACAAGACATAAGAAATGAAAATCAAAACATCAAAAATGTGTTTAGAATTGCTTCATCAGTTTCAGCCATGTAATTTCTGAAAACTAAAATTACATCTAAAAAGAGAGCATGAGATGTCCATCCGCTGTAAATACTATGCTTCAAGCACTGCTGTTTCTGTTTTGAGGTATCTATAAGAAAATTATGATCAGGCATAAAAATTGATAAAATTGTGTTTTTCTCATCCTCGTGCTAGATAAGAGCTGCATTTCACTTCCTTATGAGCAGCTCCATTGATAGTTCTTATACTACAGCTGAAAAAAACACATTACAGTAAGTGTCTGTTTTGGCCTTTTACATGTTTTGTATTTTTAGTGTGCTGATGTAATACAGTTGTACTAAACATATAGCTATATTACAAATACAAAAGGACATAGAGCATACAACTATGTGCCATAGACAGTGTATAAAATATGAACAGAAATACAACAAAATGCTACTGTAAATTTAATTGAAAAACATTTTTTTAGTTTTTTAAATGCAGATATCTTCCAGTATAACTATGATAAATCAGACTGGGGTGCAGAGATCAAGAATCTTAGACAGACTAAAAAGAAGTGTTTAAAGCAGTGTATTCAGTATATTATGCTGTGTAAAGGTATTCGTAAAATAGCGATTTCTCTTTCTGGCAGCCTATAAAGTGTATTTGTGTTTAAATAATCAAAATAGATTAGCAAAGATATTTCTCTGTCTTAAGATTTCTTAAGCTTTTACCTGTTCATAACGCATTTTATTTGTGTTTGTACATGTTGGACCCATGTTAAATGTAGACATGGACATAGACACAGACATGGTTTCTCTTTGTGTAGAGCATGCATGCCCACAAGACACAAAATATGCCATTTGGCGCTCTTCTCTAAAGTGTTTAAAATGAGGGAATACACGGTTGCATGCACGGTTGGTCCTTAGTGAGCTTTTTCGGATTTAGGTCAAAGAGACAAAACTGATGATTTAGAAATGTGATTCAGCTTCTACATCTATTGTAAATTCAACAACTACTGATATTTTATTTACTTCACTCGAAAACTGTTGAATGTCACTTTTTTGGAAATAGATACCGTAGATACTTCTTCAAATGTTGTGTCCTTTCCTCTTCCTCACTGAAACCCCTTCCTTAAAATGCCTCGTTAAATAATACAGAATGAAAAAAATGCCCCTCCCTCTTTCCCCCTTGGTCCCTTTAGGTCCATTTCCTTCCCTTCCCTTCCCCCACTTCTCCCCATCCCCAACTTCACACAAACACATACACACAATTACTGGATGGATATCAATCAAACATATCAGCAAGAAAAATGCATTAATGCACAGGGTTAAATACATTTAGAGTTAAAATCGTAGTCTTCTGGGTTCTCACATTGCAGGTTTGTGCTCATTAAAACTGGTTTAAAGATTTTGACAAAGTGGGAAAAAAAGACAGCTGTGCTGCTTTTGTGGCCATTTTCTGCCTAAAGGTTTTGCTGTAAATCTCTTTGTCTTCCCCTCACATCACCCATTCTCTGGCCTCTCCCTCCCTCTGCACTGCAACAAAAGTCCAAGCTCACAGTTGTCGCTTTACCTAAAGCACTGGAAAACAGCGTAGCCATATCAAGTAAATGTCAGCATACCCTGCAAGACAGAGAGAGGAAAGGTAGCACTACAAGTGCACTTAGCCATTCTCCCTGGAGAGAATAACAGAAAAACATTACAGTGCTTTCTATATGGTGGTGAAGCAAAACGAGAACTGCAGTAGAATCCAATAAAAACCTACAGAAAAGTTTGATTGGAATTTCTAGTTTAGCTAAATGAATATTATAACAAGTTGTTTGCTAAGTGCTATTTTTATAAACATCCAGAAAATAAAAAGCTGTTTCTCACATGATAAAACCATAAAATACTGTTTGTGTGTGATTATAAAATAATAATGATGTAATACATAATTAACTTAACACATTATTAATGAGTTGTTTAGATGTTAGTACATTTTGTTGCTTATAGAGCATAAATACAAAAAAATAACATTTAGAGTTCAGGACTTTTATTTGTATTTTTATTATATTTTGCATTGATGCTGAAATGACCAAACAACTGACTATCTTGCATTAGCTTATGGAGCACCGAGAGCTGCAACTTATGCTCTAATTGTGTCTTTTAATTTAATATCTTCCACATTTAATCTCAGCGAAAAAAGTACAATATTTTCCTTTGTGTTTAGGTGCTGTGTTAACGTTGTTGAATATTTGGCGCAAACTGTTGAAGTTGGACATAAAAGACTTTTCTTATTCGTAGTAAACCAACGTGCATTGTCATTCACTACCATTAGGCAAGCATCAGAACTTGGTCCGTTGAGACAAAATACTGCAAAAAGCTGTGGGCAAAATAAGGTGACATAATTAAAAAAAACAGAAGTTTAGCTAAAGCCATTTCCCCTGCACATAGTGGAGATTTGTTTTCATTTAAGTTAACAATACACCATTGTTTTTTATCTAGAGTAAATACAATACTTTACATTTCATATTTGCTATTTTCCAGCTTTCCTACATGAGCATTTTTATGCACAAATTGAAAATTTTCTTTGTCTGGTTAAAATATATGACACTACTTTAAATTAAATCCCATCAGTGGATAACAGATGAGGAGGAAACAATAGCTGTGTCACAACATCAAGTACACATCAGTCAAACTGCCACACTGACATGTCAGTCAAAATATTGTGTTAATATGTTTGTGTGTGTGTGTGTGTGTATGTGTGTGTGTGTGTGTGTGTCATCTGCTATTCTTGCCTTGATCCTCGCCCAACCTCAGCCACCTGGTGTCTTTCAGTCAGTCAGACTCTCAGCTCATAGGAGCGCTCTCATGTGTAGCAGTGTTTGTATGTGTGTATGTGAGTGTTTTATCACCTTTATTCTAATGGTCAGACTCAGCTGTTGAGAAATCAGACAGCCCCAGGCCATGGAGTCGACACTATGCTTGACACACACACACACACACACTGGGTGTCCCTCTCTAAATCTAAACTTAACTTTAAATTAACTGGTTTCTACCTGTTATCAGGTAAAAACCTGTTATTAGGCTACCCCCCTCCCCCCCTCTCTCTTTCTCTCTCTCTCTCTCAGGCTGGGATTTTACCTTTTCTGTGTCCACTTGTCTTCTCGTCCTCGTCCTGGACCTGCAGACTGACAGAGAGAGAGACGCCTCAGCTCATCTGACATTTCTGTTTCAGCTTCTTTTACTTTTTCTCTCTAGTTAAAAAAAGCTTT
>OMLM01000596.1:114907-136519 GCA_900302695.1 Helostoma temminkii
GAGTGTTTTATCACCTTTATTCTAATGGTCAGACTCAGCTGTTGAGAAATCAGACAGCCCCAGGCCATGGAGTCGACACTATGCTTGACACACACACACACACACACACACACACACACACGCACTTCTGGTTATCTATCTCCTGATTTGCCTCCAGAGCCTGAACACAGCCTGAGGAAAATATAAGATGATGAAAAAAAACAAAAAAAAACAAACTCATATTGTGTTTAAAGTAGTATGAATCTAGGCTAAAGTCGGCTTATTGTGTAAAACACTAGTGTGCTATGTAAAGTTGTATAATAAATAAATAAGACAAACAATTTAGGATTTGTACCTGTAGCCAAAAACAACAAATACATACATTTTACTATTTGACAGAGTCTAGTGGCTGGAGTGAACATTACATCAATTCAAGCCTGAGCTGATAATTTGTAAAAATTAAGTAGTAAAACAGCATCTCAGATCACCTGTCACTATCAAACGTTAATTGCATGAGGACACAACAAACATGATGTCAGACAGGCTGTTTGTAGCCGAAGATTGTTTATGCGAGGTAAGTGGTGACATCTGTCTACAATCAGAGGACAAAAACTCTCAAAACAGAGTCAGATGTTTTCTATAGTGAAACCGTCAACTGATCTCACATCAGGTTCTGAATTTCCCAGTTCGATGTTTATATCATGTCAATGATTAAAACTAATCTTTAGTCCAGAATCAGGATCTTCAATACTTAAAGAAAGCTGTCGTTGGAAAATAAGATGTGCTAAAGTCAGTAGGCTGGTAATGTGTAGTATAATTATTGCTGCTACTTATACTGAGCATCTTTGGCACAAACATTTGATAAACTCAGGTTGAATGAATCAATTCCCTGCCATGTCTTGCTATGTACACTAGCATGTTTCCTGCAAAGACAAATTCTGTGGGTAACACTGAAATGTACTATTATTTATTTAAAATGTCCCATGTCAGTTTGTTTGCATAAGTGGATAGCCTCGTAAATAACTTTAAAGTAAATGGTAGAGTTGTGTTTTTTGCAGGCCTACATGGGACAAAAAGTCCAGGGCTGTTTTTTAGCCCTGGAAAAAAAACACATCATGTCAGCAATGTTGTTATAAAAAAACCCCAGCAATTAAAAAAAAAAATGTCTGTGTCCCTATGTGGAGATGCCCAAAAACACTCACATGGGTCGGTAACTGAAATAAATCCCTAAGAATATTTAAATGAATGGCAAAACCCAAACTTCAAAAGTGTTTTTCAGGAGAGGTAAATGTCTAAATATTTTATGTAATGTATCTTTTGTACATTTAGAAAATGAACAAAAAATTATGGAATTAATCTGTGTGTATTTTGAGATGACTCATCATCTGCTTAGCGCCTACATCATTGTTTATTATTATTTTTAATTATTAATTTAATGAAAAGCTCGGGCAACGTTCCTCTTTGTGCTGCAGTGAGCATGTTTGCCAAAGGAAAATGCTACAGAACATCAGAAAACAGCAGTAGGAACAGAAAAAAACAACGATAGCTTGTTTGGATTTGAAGCAGTCTTCACTATTGTGCCATTATAACGACACATACTTATTTTTCCTTGGTAAAAGCTTTTTGTTGATAATTAAGTTGCCCTGGGGATTCATTTTCATATCGTAATACTACGGCTCTAAGTACTAGTGATTACAAATAATCTCTGAAGGAAAGCCATACTTCTAAGTTTTCTTTTTGTTTTTTATTTTTCTTATTTAACATTTTAAAGTACAGTGTCTCAACTGCAGAGCCAAAAATAAAGTGCTGAGTAATCCTCTGAGCAATCCTGCTGTCCTCAGCAGCCAGTTTGAGAAGACAAGTATCCAACCAAAAAGCTCTAATGAAGGGTAGACTTACAGTTTGTCAGTTTTAAAAGAACAGTCAGGTGCTCGTATGAATGCTAGACCTGGTTTTTCTTGCTGTGATCATCCCTCCTGTTAATACACTGATTCAACTGATCCCTTGAAAATTTGCAACTGATGAGAGCAAATCTGCAGCTGAATGCATTAATTTTCCCAGTTCATCTTTTCATCTTTTAAATATAGTACGCAGAAGGTGCAAAGACAAAGATCATCCAAAACAGGAAGGAACAGAACAGGAATATAATGTTCGTTTTTAGACTTTTGGTTTTTTCCCAGAATGAAAACTGATTTTCCATGGTTTGTCTTGTGGGAGTCCACAGTCCACAGAGTTCAGTCAGGACTGCAGGAGTCTAGTGTTCCAACACTGAGGGATCAAACATTTAAACAGCAGAAGCCTCTCTGATCTCTCTATGGGGCCGGAGGAAAGAGCAGGACTTACTTACTACACACCAAGCATCAATCTGTTTGCACATACAGCATATACATATAGTGATATTTAATAAAGAAAATCTAAACACTCTCAGTGCAAAAAAGCTATGGTATAGAGTACTGGATATGAAAAATTAACCAATTGTTTAATTGTTCATTTTACAAGTGAAAATGTTAAAGGGTTTCAGATTATCTGATGTTACGATCTGATATCATTCATTGTCATTATTCACAACAAACTAAAATATCTTCGGGTTTGGGGTTGGTTCTCCTGATAAAACAAGCATCACGCTGGACAGAGGGAAACTGTCATGAGGAGTATTTTCAATCAAAATCTAGAAAGCAATTAGTCATTAATAACTACTAGTTATAGTCCTACTGAAGCATGAATGCTAGAACTTCAATAAGTAATCCAACTGTAGGAAAAACAGAAATTAGCACTGCGCATTTTACAAGAATGTAAAACGTGTGCAGAACTGTCAGTCGTTATGCTTTTATCCCTAAACCACTCAGTGTTATTACTGCCCCCCACTTCCCAGCACTGCTGTTGTCGTTGGAAACCACAATAAATCACTGTTACACCAATGGTGTAACGAAAGTGTCACCCCCACCTCTCTAGCTTTCTTCTCCCACTAGCCTTCACACTTTTTCAACTGTCCTCTTCTTCTATTCCCACTCAGCTCCTCAGCTCCCATTATTTCTGACTCATCTGCACAACTAGGATTTATCATTTGTCAAAACGCCTCAACTAGGGCTGTACAATTTGATGAAAAAGTGACGTTGCAATTATTGTGGAGGATATTGTGATATTGTGTGCAAAATAATAATAATAAAGCGCACATATTAAAAATCATCTATAAGGTGAATCCAAACAGAAATGAATTCACTCTACTAAACTGTGTATGTCTGGAGAAAATAAAATGAAATCTAAATATTCAGATGTTTACGGGGACAAACAACAGGGATAAATTAAACAGGGATAAAAACTGGTTGTTTCATCTCATTCACGCTTCAGTCTGGCTGCTGCTCTCCCCCACACACTGAAAACACAGTGGAGGAGTCATAGCCGCAGGAGAAACATTCACTGATACATTTTAGTAACTCACCCCACGTAAAAAAAAAACGTACCTGGCCATAATGTCACCAAGTTGCTAGTAGATTTGTGAAAAAAGTTGCTAAATCTAGCAACACAGGAGCTAAATTGTCAACACCGCAGGAGGTAATGTACCACACACTCCACTGCTTAAACAGAGACTGTTGACTGGTGACGAGGAAACGTCACCCAAACATTCACACGCGTTAATTTTTATTTAATTTAATCACAGCCTGAAACATGCACAGTCTCAAATGCTGCAACAAAGTGGTTCAGTTAGCAACTGTACCCCAAGACTGCTAACCTGGGGTTTAAATGTTTATTACCATTGTCCTGACTGTTAAGCCGGAAAGTGCTAAAAAAACACAAACAACAACAAACCCTCAGGCACTGGTGATCCAACAACAACTTAATGTCCATCTAAGACATTATTGGTGGCATGTACTGTATGCAGATTTCCAGGTTTGCATGTACATTGCATGTAAACTCGGTTCCCAGATTAATACATAAAGCTAATTTTATCTGAGAAACCCGTTTAATTAAGTATTTAAAGATATAAACACAGTCAGGAACAGTAACTCATTGGAAAAGAAGGATGAAAATTACCCTTCATTTTGTTTGCACTAATAAATGCAGCTGCCTGCAAGCTGCAATAACTGATAACTATTAATTACTATACTTTAATGATTATTACTAAATACTGATTTAATGAATTACTGATGATTATCAACTGAACAACTTTTTCTTTAGTCATAAATATCTTTGTTTCTTGAAATATTGTGAGAGAAATTTCAGACAATACCTAAAAATAGATGTTACAGAGAAAAGCGGCTGTGAAGAAGGAAAGGTTAAAAAGAGGAAAAGATCTGAGGAGCAATAGAGACAGGAGGGCATATATACCCAGAAAGATAAAGAAAGAGATTTACAGCTGCCAGTGTTAATCAGTCACTGGAATCAGCTTTGTGTCTTTATTTACACTGAGTGTCTTCCCTTTTTTGACCACACACACATTCCCAGAAGAAGTCCTTACCAGTGTCTTCACCCTCAGATGAGATCACATCAACATCTTGGGGATGTTTTTCACGACCTATAATATGTAGCTGATATGTCACTCCTCTTTGGAAACAAGGATAAAATGATTACTGTCATATCATAACTCTTATATGTTCACAGTACTGTAATTTCTAATGATTTATATAATTATCAGATATATTATGAAATTCCATTATTCATTGCAACATAAAAATACTTGTCCAGAGTTCTGCTGGGCATCCCTGTTTTTTACTATTTATTGAACTCTTTTTTTCCTGCTTTTCTTCCTTTTATTAGAGCTGTGTAACATTTGCTCCTCCGATGCAGTGATTCTTGCCAATCTGTCAACAACAATGCAAAAACTTTAAATTCAGATGTAGCCAAGAGGCACAAACAAAGATTAAAAGGTAAACAAAAATGCCTGAGGACTGCTTTACAGTAAATGTCCTACAGAGATGCCATTCAATTGCCAACTGAATAACATATTCAACAGTTTCTCAAGAGATTCTCAAACTATTTAGTGGCAAATAGACTTACTTTAGGTTCTTGAAAATGTTACATCTCTAAAGTGAAAGTCTCCTTCAGAAGAAGAATCTGGAAGAAGCTTTCCAGATGAGGGTAAAAGTCTTTGAGAACATTCGTTTCAGTCTGATTTCATAAAGTCAGGTTGGTAGACATACACCAAGTGGCTTGTGGCTGTTTACATCCTGCTTTTTTCCTGTTTAGAGAATCCAGTCCCAGAACGGTGCAGTTTAGATTTTCCCTCATGCTGACATACATCAAGTTGAGCGTTATATCACTGTCAACCACAGCCTCTGCCAGGCACTCCGGTTTGTCCTTCCCACAGTGGTATTTCTCTACAAACAGCAGAAAATGGTAGCAGCAGCACGCAGTGGACAGTACTAACTGCCAGATGTATGGGTGAACACAAAAGGCTCATTCCTATCCTCTTAGGATCTGAAGAAACAACGGATTTTGGTTCTTCTGGACTGGTACTCACAGAGGTGGACAGACAGCAACGCCGCTTTACGATACCAATGAGAACATGCTGGCCCAGGTGGGCTCTGTACAGCAGCTGCAGCATTTTTTAATTATAAAAACTGCAATTACTGGAAAAGTGCAATAACTCCAAACACTGTAATCAGATGTTGTTCGCTTACACCACAGGAGACAATTGCTCACATCCAAAAATAAACATAAAACTCTGTGATAATGTTCCAAGATTAACGTTCTGCCATACAGTGATATCAGTTGCAGTATCATGGAAGTTTTACAAGTTGTAGAAGTTTTACAAGTACAAGTACACACAGGAAGTATCAAACCTGATACCTAATACTGGTGTCGGTATCAGGACATCCCTATTTCATACACAGTGTGCTTGACAGTTTGTATCAGTTTGACCGTTTGTAGACTTATGTCAGAAATCAGGAGGGGAGCAAGGCTGAAAAGCTGTTTTTCATCCAGAAAATTCTGAGGATGTCAGTGATCTGTTTTTTTAACCCTCAAAAAGGGTATAATATGACCATTTTTACGTTCCTACCTCAACCTAAGGACTAAACTTCATCATGTAGGATTTCACTCGCAAAAATATCTAAAACCTAGATTGTTCTAACATAGATGGAGCCTGTCTCTCTCTCTCTGTCTTGCTTTCTTTCACACACAGGCACAGAATCCTTCACTGTGACGTCACACAGTACGCACTTTACACACTGCACTGAGTCACTTCCACTCACTTCACCTCAGCAGAATGACACAACATCTGTAAGCAGGAGCAGCAGTCGACACCCAGCTCTGAGTTGACAAGACCCTGAACCTTATTAAAAACAACGATAGACAACACATCTGGAGCTTCGGTGACACAGAGAGGCTTTTTTTCATCCAGACAAGACAGGGATGATAACATGGGGTATAGCTCTATAAGGGTTGTGGAGGTGCTCGGGCCACTCCCATTCATCATTGGACAACGTATGCTGTAGACAGGTCGACAGTCTATCACAGGGCTGACATATGGCGATAGACAACCATTCAAACCTATGGGCAATTTAGAGCCACCAATTAACCTAACTCCATGTCTATGCAGAACAATAACATCAGGGCATTTTTACTACTTTTGAGGACAAGAGGTCAACAAACAAAATGTTGAATGCCACTGAGATATCCTTCTGCAACACCAAGTGTAATAAATTCAATATACAATAAACTACTGAGTGCCACAAACACACAGCAGCCCCGTTAGGTCTTATCACACAAATTGTTTTGTCACAGCACGATACTTTTACACACACAAGTAAATAAAGGTTTTAAATCACTAGTATATTATTTACCATGAAAATGAATCATTTAAGAACTTTATTTAAACCTGGGATGCAACTGTTTGCAGTATAGTAGCACATGACATTTAGAAAATAAGACACAACCAACATGACAGTACATCGAGAGGAAATGTTGACAATTTCATCCCCGTATTCTCTCTGAGTTCACCAAACTGATAGCAGAGGTCAGAGGAAAGTGTTTGTATCTGTTGGTTCTGGCTTGAGGCTGAGGAGAAAGCCAGAGGACAGCATGTGGTACTGAATGCAGGGGATGGGAGCTGTCAAGACAGGATGGGCTGTACTTTGTTCAGCAGCTGCTTTTTATGGAGGTCAGACAGGCTGTTTAATAGAGTCCCATCTAGCACTAACTTGGAAATATATAAGAAGCTATTATGTACCCCTGGATCAAGGTGAAAACAACAAACTGGTTCAATGAGTGTCTCTAAACTTACCTGCAGTACAGTTAGCTGTTTGCTAGTATGCATCCTGAAATAACTAAATTAAATTAATAAAACAACTGCAGACATGCTGGCCATTGCGACTGTTTTTAAAAATAACACATTTATAAATAACATGCCATCACAGCACACACACATACACAGTAGGTGAACTAACTAAAACTATACTGCACCAGCCTGCACATCTCTGTGCGAGCTCCCTACAGCAGCTCTATTTACCAGAATTAGTGGCTATATACAATAACCAACAAAGTCTTGGTGCAAAACTGAGCTTGTAGCCACTTTTCACTGCAGCTGTGATCAAGCAGACCGCATTAACACTTTGCAGGCTACAGCATTTGCTAAACCAAGCCGTGTTGCTGTTGCCCTTCTCTGACAAAAGCATGAGAATAACATGAGCGGACATCAACCCCTGCAGGATTCAGGATTCAGCTATAACATAAGGTGTGAGGTCACATAGTGAGACCACAGGCACACTGCAACTTCCTGCAGGAATATATAGCTGTAAAGCTTTACTAGAAGTTTTATTGCTAGTTTCTGTTGCCCTTTGCATCACAGATCCACAGAAGCATCAGTAATTCAAAGTTAGAGGTTACAGATAAACTAGACGGTGTAACATGCAACAGCACACCACGGCCCACGGCCTAGCCCGCTATTCTGCTTCTTAACACGTTTATCCTTGAAAATTAGACCACCAGCTCTGGCAGGCATCTTTTCCAAGCATGCGTCGTGTAACACATGTTGGTGTACAAAGGCATGAAACAGCGCATCTCCCCACCGGGATCACTGCGGTACCCTGCACCCAAATGCAGGCCGGCGTCTCTGCAAAAAAAAAGGAAAAAGCACCACGCACCTCGACTCCTTCCTCTCATGCAAGGAACGACAAAATAGTAGGACACCGAGAAAGGGAGCATCCCGTCGTCCCTCTGTCTCGCTTACCTTCAGATTCAGTTTCTGTCTTTTAGGTTTTGTCCTCCTCTTATGTCAAGACGTCGTTGGTTGGAATCGATGGAGAAGCGGTTTATCAATGGAGGAGACTGGCGCTCCGCTTTTATTCCGGCAGGGTCTTCCCTCGATTAGTCCTTGCTACAGGAGGAGGTGGCTGTTAGGGGTAATTACAGAAGCAGCCCGTGGAGTCGGTGCTGTTCAAACACAACGACTCTGCACATTAAAAGCCGCGACCTGCAGCGGTGACCGCAGGCTGGGGGATCGGAGCTGTCGGTGCAGAGGATGCGAGCCGGTGGAGGGTGATGATGATATCCATAGAGGTCCCGGTTTCCACCTGACACAACCTCTCCTTCCTTCCTCCTCCTCCTCTTCCTCTCCGGTGGTGATGCTGGAGAGAGAAATATCAGCATCAGTGCGGCGAGCTGCGAGAGATGGAGAGGGGAGGGGGCAGTGATCGGTTTTTACAAGAAGCCACAAGGGGCCGTGTTTTAATCTTTTGTAGGCGGATTAAAGACAAAAAAATAATAAATAGTATGCATACGTTCAGTTGTCAGTTAATTAGCTAACTTCCACCAAACTAATGCAGTCTAATCCCACCATCAGTTTAGCTGAGCTTGGATCGCAGCTAAAGTTACTGCGTTTTACTGACATGTGCTTCTATTGTTTTGTCCACCCTATTAATATCAAGTGGAAATAACAGAAACTGAATCTGTACAATGCTGCACAGTTGAACAGCAGCAGCTCAATCAGCTAAGACTAACTGCATCATCACCCTCGTTAAGGGAGGATTAGCATTAACGTTAAGTTAGCTTAACTGCAGGACAGGACTACTATTATAGTTATAGGTGTCCCAACTAAGTATAAAAGGTACAAAACAAATCCTGTGTTTAAAACATTTTTCATTTTGAGTGTGTTTATGTTCACTTTGACTTAATTAACTTTAACTGCTAGCGTGTTTCAACCTACAGTTAGCAAACTAAGCTAGCTAACTCTTAGCTAGCTTAATAGTGTCTGCAGCCTAAAACGGAGGCTAATGCTAACGTTATTGTAGTTTTTATGAAGCTTTGCGTACCTTGGGAACGGCTGCTAATGTGTAAAGATTAAAGGAGAGCTAAACAGCTAACCAACAGTGCTAATATTTTCTCTGTATCATTAAAGTTAGTAAAGCGGAGACGATGTTTGTTTGAAGTCCTTCCACCTTTGGGCTCCAGTTTCCGTTTCTTCGTGGTACCTGCTTTGGCAGTGGGAATGATAATATAAAGTAATGTAAAATGAAAATACTCCAGTAAAGATACTACAAAATTATACGAATGTCACTCCAGTCAAAAATGTACACCTAATTACTTTTTAGCTACAGACTGGTTTCTAATCTAAACTGACCACCCCACTAGCCCCCCAGAGAAGCCCTCTTTTAATAAATGATATTCAGTTCAAACCTTACAGTCATCTTCAATCAAATGCAAAACCCAATAAATAAATTAAATAAATGAATCACAAGCAAAAAATAAAAATAAGATAATAATAAAAATAAAAAATAATAATAAAGAGCAAAAATCGAAATGATTTTGTGGATGTTTTGCCAAAAACCAGAGCAACAGACAAATTAAGGTGTTCTAAAAATATATTTTTAGAAATTTTTTTATTTTGTTTTAAAAACTCCCTGATAGTTTATTCAATTTTATTTATATAGCGCCAAATCACAACAAAAGTCATCTCAAGGCACTTTACAATGTAAGGTTTAAGACTTTACAATACCACAAAATAATAAGGAAAACCCAACAAATCCTCCTTGAACAAGCACTAGGCAACAGTGGAGAGGAAAACTCCCTTTTTAAGAAAGGAAGAAACCTCCAGCAGAACCAGGCTCAAGGTGGGCGGCCATCTGCCTCGACCGGTCAGTGTGAGTGGAAAGAAAGAGAGATCACAAAACCAACAACAACAACATTCAGCAGGCAGGCAGGTTGGATGGGCCAGCAACTGAACAAAGTTCTTTTTTTATTAGTATTTATAAAAACATTTATAAAATCAGTCAAGGTTCCCAAAAGGCTGCAATAACTCAAGCTGTATTGAAAATAATTTGAAACAGTGTGTGTTTTTCTACAATGTTTGTATGTTTCTCAAAATGTTGGTAAATGTGTTGAATGCTTATTGCGTTTCAATAAAAAAGAATCAAACAACAGGCAATGCACATTTACGGGCTTTACTGAATCTGAGTTAGCACAAGGAGGACTGATTCTCACTGGGCCCACCTGGCCACTCCTATGAATATTTTCTGGATGTGCCACTGCTTTGAGGTGCACCTGTGCTGCTCACCACCACCTCACATACACACCCAGTGAAGTAGTTAGTGATCCAGTGATTCACTCCACAGCATTGTTGTGAACCTACATTCCCTGCAGCTTTGCATTGAGCAGGCGGTAAAAAGGAGGGTGATTTTAGTATAAAATACCAATTATGTGTTTATTAGTCAATTAACTTGCAGTTAATGCAGTAGGGCAGATAAAGGAACAATCCATTTTAGGTGTGCATTAATGTCTAAAACAGCACCAGTTCTCTTCCACACATATACTAATCAATCAGTAATAATATCCCAGTAGTGTATATATATATATAATAGAATGGAGCCATTGTCCATTATAAATACTTGCTGCTAATGTCCTTGCATTTTTACTTAAGTAACTTTAATTTACAGTACTTTACCATTGTAGTGGAGTAGTTTTATTGTTTTTTTTCCTAAATAAAAGGCTAAAGTAGTTGCTCACCTAGCCTATAGTAAAATTATAATGATTATGATAAATCCCATTTGACTGTAGTAACACTGTATCATCAGAAAAAGTAAGGCTGCTCCTTTAACTCTTTGCTGGGAGGAGTTTGTGACACAGTAGCGCTTCACTTCCTGTCGTCTGAGAGAGGCGTTTCTTTTCGTGTCAAATGTGATTTTTAACTGAAAGTATCCTCTGCTTCACTCACACATTGACCAGCAGCCTGCTCCAGTGTCGTGTTGCCTCGATTATTGCAAACAATGTCGGACTCCATCAAAAACGTCGCGATATTTGGAGCCACGGGAATGACCGGGCTGGCGACCCTGCCGCTCGCTGTGTCTGCAGGTGAGTTTGCTGGGTCCTGGGTTCACACAGGGGTCATTGATGAGCTCAGTAGACTCACAGTAACATGCTATTGGGATTATAATGACCTGGGATTTGCAGCTCAGAGGAGAGCAGCGGTGTGTTCTGGTGGAAGTTGTCACCCTCCAGTCATTTACTTATTCTGGCTGCACTGACTGGATCAGCTTAGTTACAGCGGTCCAAAGAGGGTAAATATAAACTCATGACTCCCTGCCATGTCAAAGAGCAGCTCAGTGTGCAGCACTGGTTAATGATTGATTATAGTAGAAAGCATAAATGGCAAAAGGTGCAAAAAAACAAAACAAAGTTTTGCATTGACTGTCTTAGGTCGTTCTCCTCTATTGCTGGTATGGATTTAGAAATGGGCATAAATGTATGAGATGTGTTTGTGTTTGGTGTAATAGCATACATCTATGCTTATTCACATTTCTGAGTTTAGTCATACCAAAAAAAAAAAAAAAAAGGCAATGTTTTCTGCAATGTTTAACATCCTAATCAGCACATTTTACAGGCAGGTTGATTTATAAATCCGCACACTCATATTAATCAGACACAAACAAGCATGTCATGTGATTTATTTCATTTAGCAACATTTGCCTGTGTTCCTGCTTACTAAGGGGGAAAAAACTGTTGAGTCACATTAGGCGTTACAAAGTGAGCGTTATGCTGAGTCACTGCAGGCTGATAGTAAAAGTTGTTCACTATCTCTCCTGCACAGGGAGGGTGGGATCGCTGTGAAGCTGTTGGTGAAGGTATTACAGGCACATCTGGAAAAGGCTTAGTCCAGAGTAGCGTGAAAAACTTTCTTTGCATTATCTTGATGGGAAATATTATAAGCTAATATTGTGCAAGGTATAAAGGATAAATCCTGTGATAGAGTGCTAAGCAATATGTCAAATGACTTTAAGGGTGTATAATAATCACACGTGTAAAACTGTGCCTGGATACAATACACTAAACTTATCAGGACACTAATTTAATATTTAGGAATATGATCACGATGATGCAGGTTCATGTGCTGTTTCCCTGTGTCACTGTTTCACTTCCATGTTTCGCGTACACACAGGATATAATGTAACAGTGCTGGTGCGTGATCCTGCCAGGCTGCCTGCCGACCACAAGGCTTCCAGAGTGGTGGTGGGAGATGTACTGAATAAAGAGGATGTGAAGAAGGCCATGGAGGGACAGGATGCTGTTATCATCATCCTGGGCACCAGGAATGACCTCAGTAAGGCACAGAAAGACACTATGCAACTATCCAATCACTATAGGAAGACAGTGCGAGTCTAAGTAGACAGAAACCTAAACTGTTTACGTGTTATAGTAAGTCCAAAGATATGCATGTGGTTAATTTACTCTAAATTGTCCATAACTGTGAATGTGGAAGATGTTCAATGTGAAACATTCACTACAGGTACATTTACTACAGATCACCATAGCACTTCTAAAACATAAAGCCCTATGTCACCTTTTTGTATCAGTACGTAAAATGTATATGTATATAAAATGCACACAAACACAATATCACTCTACTCTAAAGAGAATCCAGCCTTATACCTGTCAGCAACATCTCCACAAACTAATCAGTCAAGGGAAACTAAATTAACTATGGGTTGTCTGCAGGGTAAAACTATCAGGATTTCTATTAAAAATAGCAATAGTGCAATAACGAAATGCTACATTGGTAGTAAAAACACTGCATTTAATATTCCTTTCAAACTTAACATTTCTTTCCAGTTTTAAATTGTTGAATTTGAACCTTGTAAGAAGTCAATGCATAGCTCTGTGATATTCAGCGCAGCAGCCATACAGTGCCACCTAGTGTAGAGGAAATACTCTACTGCTACTCTTTTATGCTTTTGAATCATTTATTCACTCTCCAAGTCTCTAAATATGCTCTGTGCTCATCAGGCCCAACCACCATGATGTCTGAAGGCACCAAGAACATTGTTGAAGCCATGAAGACTCGTGGGATCCGCAAAGTGATTGGATGCATGTCAGGTACAATTTCTCCTGCTAAAACTATGACAGAATTGAAGACGTGGTCAGTGTTTGTGTTATGTTGTTGATCTGGGTAAAAGCCTGTTTGGTTCAGGCTGTGTCATCCATTTAGACAGTTTAAAGAAACGTATTTGAGCCTTTTTAATTGCCTGTTATTTCTGAGACTGATAATGAAAATCAGATCTAAACGTCAAGAAAAGGGAAGCAAATAAAAATCACTATTAGGTGTATAAAAAATCTACTTTGCTTCTCACTTATCTCCACTCTTTTTCTCTTCTGTCTACATCTCATCACTGTCCTTTGCTCCCTTCTCTTCTCCCCTCTCATCCTTTCTGAACACTACTAATTAATTGGATCCTTTTGGATTCCTCTCCTCTCATACTATGAATTACTTGCATGCATATTTTCCCTCCACGTCTTTTCTTCATCTTCATCTTCTACCCTCCCAGCCTTCCTGCTGTGGGATCGCTCCAAAGTCCCACCCCGTCTGGTTCCTGTGACCGAGGACCACGACAGGATGTACACTGTTTTGAAAACATCAGGGTTGGACTACGTGGCAGTCATGCCTCCTCACATTGCCGGTCAGTAGGAAGTAGAAACTAAGAAACCCAATGGAAGAAATCTTTTTAAAGTCATTTTTGGAATTTAATTGATGAAATTATTTGGGGTAATGAATTTTTAATTATGTAAAACTTTTTTACAGCTCTTTTAAAAACATAAAAAAGGATAAAAACAATAACTTTTAGTCATTCCTCTATCAGTGAGCTTTTTTTATTTTATTTTATGAATTATTTTATTCTCTTTCTGTCCAGACGACCTTCCTCTGACAGAGCGTTACATGGCGACGGAGAACATGCTAAAGGGAAGAGCCATCTCCAAACATGACCTGGGACATTTCTTCGTCAAGTGTCTGGCTATTTCAGATTGGGATGGCAAGACTGTTGGAGTATGGGGAGAGTACAAATAATCCAGAAAAACATACTGCTTTCGCTTTCAAGGTGATAAAGGGTTTAAATCTCACTGTCACTGGTCGCTATTCTTTAATTCCACCAAAACACCCTGAAGGAAAAATTACTTATTCATGCTAAGAAGTAAATGAAGGGAAATTAAATCTTTTTTGATAAACAGCTAATGCTTCCTATCAGAATTATGAGCTGTTGTTATATTTTTATACACATTTTTATACTAATTTCAATTGTGTCAATTTCAATCTCAAACTTGTACTAATTTCGCTACAGCATTTCTTTAAACTCTTCTCCTTCGCGTTAACAACCTTACTCATATTGAATGTTTTGTCACATGATGATCAATGTTGCTATTCTGATCAATAGTTTCTCTGTTTTATATTTGGATGTGGAAAATAAAAGACATTGTTGTAAGAAACTTTGTGCTGAAACGTGATCGACTGCCATGTGAATTGGTATTTTCTGTAGCTACAGGCTATGCAGCTGTGAACCTAGACTGACACAGCAATGATGATAATAATTTTTATAGCATAATTTAAATTACATGCACCATGTGTTTTAGAATATAGATATTTTACTCAAACAGCAGTACTATTACACTAGAGTACTTAGTTTTTAAACTCCAAATACTCTGATACAGATAGCTCTAAATGTTACTTAGGTAGATTTGATGACTGCGAGAGCCATAGGCACCAGTAGACCACTTTTACTGGGGCATGTGCCCCAGTAAACAAATTCTCAATGGCCTTCTGTTGTTGGACAGTGCATTTACTAAACTTATAATCTACATAAAAGAAACAGAATAAAAAGCAAGGCAGTCAGTAACACAATCAACACATGTGAAAGCAACACAGTTTAAACACAAAAGCAGGAATGAAAACACAAATTTCCTCTGGTGATATTACTGCCTGAACCAATACAGACTCCTCCTGTAGATGGATATCAAAAAGGTCTTTAAATTAACCAAGCAGAGGGAAGAAGAGAGGAGAGATGAGTTCAAGGGAGGTAAGAGCTGGTAAAATATGTTTAGAACTACAAATGAACTTTCTTCTGCTGCTTGTTTTTTTGCCATTCTCAAAAAACTTAATGACTTTGTGCAGATCCACATTACATAAATTAATTTTGTCCTGTGAGGACATTTTGGATCTTTGTTTGTAAGGCATAGATTCAGCATTATTTTCCAGCTGGCATGCTATTAGCTGCTAACTATTAGAAATGCGAACACAGGCCTGCTAACAGGATAGAGACACTAAAATCCACCAGGACCTGAGGGGGCAGATGTGCAGAGCTGGCGAGAAGTATTGAGAAAACTTGCTAAAGTGACGTCTCTCCAATAAAATTGACCAGTCATCCGTGCTGATCAAGGACCAGAGCAAGGCCTAGATGAAGGAACTCAGTCCTGATGCATGGTTTTCATCTGGGCCGGGCAAACAGGAAATTGAGGCCCTGCCGCCATTGTACTTCTCAGTCTTCATCGTCCAGACTCAAGTGGCCTGGACAACTGCAAACTACTAATTGTATATTCTTATTATTACCAGTATGTTATCGGTCTGTTCAGTACATACTATATTCTAGATTAATTCTGTTCTGCTGTTTAACTTTTGATGTTATTTTTACCAAATTAATTAATTAATAAAGTATTATCTAATCCAGTAATCTCTGGGATTAATGAAATCTACAACTGTTTAAAAAAGAGTCAAATACATGAAAGATTTCATTGACATATTCTGTGAAAATGTATATCCCACAAATACCAACATCTGAACTGACCTGAAGAAATATGTGACAATATAAAAAAAGTATAATATGAAAACAGATTAAATTAATCCTTATGTGTGCACCTACATACAGACTGACCTATAAACACATGATGAATGGGTGTAGTAATGAATGGTCTGTTCTATTAAATATGTGTCTTCATTGTTGACATTCTGTACATAATTAAACCTAAATGTCTGATCAGATGCATACAACTAGACTGTGTTACACACTAATGCAAACAGTGGGAAGTAAAATTACTGAGTATATGCTTTTTAAAACTATTTAAAAACAGAGTAACTACAAATATGGTTAAAAATGTACATTTGTTAAATGATTCTTTCAAAAATGTATAATAATCCAACAGATGTGGCAGAATCTTCAGTTCTGAGACCAATGATTGATATTGTTAATATGCGAATACTGGGCTAAAGAACTATGATGTTTTTAAAGCGTTGACATATCAGGTTCAAACACTGATTGAATTTGCAAATAGATTTAACGAGACTGTTGAAAAAACACACCTTCAAAAACTGTATTTAGTCTTCTACTTCTATTTGTTCATGTACATGTCGATGTAGTTATGCAGAAATGACAGAATCTCCCAATTATTTTTGAATTTTTATTTAGTTTTGGACGTGACCGATGAAAAAGAGTGCTCTTGCCTTGTGGGATTTTACCTGTAAAATGTCTGAAGAGGGAAGAACGTCGCCCTCAACCAGCAGACAAAAGTGAGTGTGCTCTTCTCTTCTGTCTCTGGTTGAACGTTTTTACCTCTACAAACATAAACAATAAAGGTGGGACTGTGGGGAGAAACCGGAGCACCCGGGGAAAACCCACACAGGGGGAGAACATGAGAACTCCCAGATCCCACAAGGCAAGAGCACCTACACTGAAGATTCATTTGGAGCCAAAGCAGCTGAACTGCCTGGCCAGCCAGCATTTCTTCTTTTTGGACTTTTTGTCCAAAATCACCTTCACTCTGTGCTCGAGGTCCACCATCCTCGAGCACATGTCGCTCTCCCTCTCGGACCACTCCTGCTGCTTCTCCGTCAGGGTTTGTTGGAGTCTTTCTGTGGCTGTCTGGAGGGAGGTCCTCTCCTCCTGCCACTGTTTCAGGTGAATCTGAAGCTGCTCCTCTGCTTTTCTCTGGGCGGCTGTGACTTCAGCATTCACCTTTCTCAGATGCTCCACCTGAGCCACGTGGGAGGCCTGTATGTTCTCTACTGCCTTCTGGCTTTCTTCTTCCATCTCCTTCATCTTCATCTTCAGATCTCTGACTAAATGATCTACCTGCAGCTGCGCGTCTTCCACAGCGAAAGTCTTTTTGCGCAGCTGTGATTTCAGTTCCTCGGTCAGCGTCTCGCTCTTTAGTCTCAGGTCTTCTTCGTTCTCGAGTCTGGATTTGAGCTGCTGGATTTCAAACCTCAGGTAGTTTTCGGCAACCTCTTCACTCTGGCTCTGTTGAGCTTTTTGAAGTTGCTCCTCTGCTGGTTTGTCGAGCTCGTCTGTCTGCTGTTCTTGGTCCCTGTGGGTTCTGACCCACTGGTACTTTGTTGGTGTTTTCTTCTCGTTTGCAGCAGTTTTCAGACTCAGGGCCTGTTGCAGCAGGACTTTCTGAACTTTGTGTATGTAGTTGTTCACCTTCTCGATTTGTTCAGCCTGTGCAGACTGGGTCTTCTGGCTGTCATCTTCAGTGTTGCAGGAAGCAAGCTTGATGGCTTTCTTCATCAGAGTCACTTGTTCCTGCTGCAGCTTCACATTAAGATCCACGACGCCCTTTTTCAACACTTGGATCTTGTCCTGCTGCTCTTGTTCAGCGTCGTCAGCAGCCTCCGTGTGGTCCTCATTTGAGGAGAGTTTGTCTGTGCACTTCTCAAAGTCTTCATGTGCTTTCTTCAGCTGGTCAATCAGCTCTGACAAATCTCTGTCCTCGCTCTGCAGTGACTGGGGGCTCTGAACCACTGTCCTGTTTGAAGTGCTCGCACTTCGGTATCCAGAGTTGGCCTGACTGCGGCGTAGCTGTTCCAGCTGCGTCTTTAGCTCTGTGATGGTCCTCCGAGCAGCAACCAGTCTGGTCTCAGCCAACAGCTGCTTGTATTGACTGTCTTCTAGCTGTTGTCTTAAACGACCATTATCTCCTGTCAGCTTTTTCACCTTGTCCTCGTAACAAGCAGAGTCTTTGGCTCTACTTGCCGAGGGCTGCGGTTCTCGCTGAGCCTCCTTGACAAATTTCTTGTTGAGTTTTTGCGCGCTGTTTTTTCGTGGATCCATTTTCGCAACGAAAAAAGCAACAGTGCTGGTTCTCAGTTGTGGTTAAAATAAACACTGACTTTATACTGGGATTATACTGGGATAGTTAAGATCAAAGCCACTCCGCATAATGTAACGGTGACGTCACAGGCGACATCATAAGGTTCCGTCCAATGAGAATTCACTGTTTACTTGTTTATTTTTAAATTAAAACTTAAAATATTTTTTTATAAAGCTTTATTCACACATTTTATAATAATATATTTAATATTATTTATAATATATTTATATATAATAATAATAATATAATAATACCCCCGGTTCACCCTGCCTCTCGCTCGTATGACAGCGAGAGGCAGGGTACACCCTGGACAGGCCGCCAGTCTATCACAGGGCCACATATAGACAAACAACCATTCACACTCTCACTCACACCTACGGGCAATTTAGAGTCCCCAGTTAACCTAAAGACATGTTTTTGGACTGTGGGAGGAAGCCAGAATTCCCCAGAGAGAACCCACGCAAACGCAGGGAGAACATGCAAACTCCACACAGAAAGACCCTGGCCGACCCCAGGAATCGTACCTAGGACTTTTTTGCTGTGAGGCGACAGTGCTAACCCCATTTTAATGATATTAAAAATAATATTTTATTAACTGGACAAGTGCAAATGAAACTGTCTCATTAGTGTTGAGTAGAATACAAATTTGAACTGTCACTGTCCTGTTATCCCAAAGTGTGTGGTGGGCAGAAATTGTGATTAAAAATCATTTTCCAGTCATGTGGAACTTTGGTCCACGACCTAAATTTAGACTAGGTCTGCACAATATGAGGAAACTGTGATGATCACCGCTGATACATAAACACATCTTGAAGTGTGCATATTTGCTGTATGTTCCAGCATCTTTCTGCTTTAATAGTTACAATGCAAGCATAGACCTCAGCACATTCAAAGCCTCCCTGGAGCCTAGCTGCAAAATGTGTGTTTAGTTCTGTGTATTTGATTATTTGATGTTGTACTGACTGTGTTACATGTCGTTGTCTAAGACCAATAGACAGTACAGATGCTGATTTGTAAGGGAAAGATAGTATAGCTTAATTAAAAAATGACTTTTAATAAAAATAATAAATATACTTTTCTACAGAAGCTCAACTTCATTACTGTCATATTAAGCTCTACACAGAGGACTTTGGGTGTCAATAATCTAAACACTGTCCTGAGCTGCTGAAGATGAATCACTGTTTCTTTCTGTCCATTTGGTTTTGTTTTTGTTTGTTTGTTTAGTTAGTCCACCTGTGCTGTGGCTGGACCATCACATCTTACTGACTAGTTCAGACCTGCTCTTCCTCCACACTTCTGCTCCTCCAGATAAGCGACCACCTTCTTTAGGTCTGTGCTGTCAGCATACCTGAAGATAGTGCAAACATGAAGCCAGTCGGTTTGGTGTTTTTCCCCTTACTTGATTTTTCTTTCTGTATTTTACTGTTGTTGGACTGAACCAGAATCTGACCAGGGATGTTTTGGTTATGTCACAAGCATATGTTTAAATTAGTTTTCACTTGATTTGCAGCGTAAATGAGTAGAAACAGGGAATCTTTAACTAAGGTCATGGCACTGTTATGGACCAATAAGGTGACCAATACTAACTCTGCTGTGTGTTTACCAGTACAGTATGTTGGTCCACAGCTCCACAACAGCCCGCTGACCTCTGGACCAGCAGGAATGCAGAGTAGGTGTGTCCTGCACCTATGCAAACACATAGACACACAAAATTTAAATGATATAAAAATAGGGAAAAGCAGCAAATCCTTAAATTCAGAAGCTGGAACAAACAAATATTGGATGGATTTTTACTTGTGAGTTTTTCTGCAAACATGACGATGAAGTCCACAGGATGTTGTGGTCTTCATCAGTCAGGGACTCAAAATGTGAGCAGGAAATTGTTATTTATTGTTTTTATTATTATATTATATAATTATTATTATAATTATTGAAACTGACGCAAGTTCAGTTTCCATGAGTGTAGAGTAGCATTTGTTAATACAGCTCTCTTTATTCTCGCACCTTGACAGTGATCAGTGTGTAGATGCCAACAGCTTTCTGCCTCCTGCTGGCTATAAACCTCTATTTTTAAAGCTTTGACATATTAGAGCCAAACACTGATTGAATTTGCAAATAGAGTTAATAAGAGTTTTGTTGACAAAACACACCTACAAAAATTGTATTTAGTCTTCTACTTCAATTTTTGTCATGTACATGCCGAAGTACTTGTGCAGAAATGACAGAATTGCTCAATTATTTTTGAATTTTTATTTAGTTTTTGGATGTGAATGATGAAAAGGAGTGCTCTTGCCTTGTGGGATTTTAGCTGTAAAATGTTTGAAGAGGAAAGAACTTCACCCTCAGCCAGAAGATAAAAGTGAGTGTGCGCTTCCCTTTTGTCTCTGGTTGAGTGTTATTACCTCTACAAACATAAACAATAAAGGTGGGACTGTGGGAAGAAACCGGAGCACCCGGGGAAAACCCACACATGGGAGAACATGAGAACTACCTGATCCCACAAGGCAAGAGCACCTACACTGAAGATTCATTTGGAACCAAAGCAGCTGAACTGCCTGGCCAGCCAGCATTTCTTCTTTTTGGCCTTTTTGTCCAACATCACCTTCATTCTGTGCTCGAGGTCCACCATCCTCGAGCACATGTCACTCTCCCTCTCTGACCACTCCCGCTGCTTCTCCGTCAGGGTTTGTTGGAGTCTTTCTGTGGCTGTCTGGAGGGAGGTCCTCTCCTCCTGCCACTGTTTCAGATGAATCTGAAGCTGCTCCTCTGCTTTCCTCTGGGCAGCTGTGATTTCAGCATTCTCCTTTCTCAGGTGCTCCACCTGAACCACGTAAGAGGCCTGTATTTTCTCCATTTCCATCTGACTTTCTTCTTCCATCTCCTTCATCTTCACCTTTAGATCTTTGACTAGGTGATCTACCTGCAGCTGTGCGTCTTGCACAGCAAAAGTCTTTTTGTGCAGCTGTGCTTTCAGTTCCTCGGTCAGCGTCTCGTTCTTTATTCTTAGGGCCTCTTCATTCTTGAGTCTGGATTTGAGCTGCTGGATTTCCAACCTCAGGTAGTTTTGGGCAACCTCTTCACTCTGGCTCTGTTGAGCTTTCTGAAGTTGCCCCTCTGCTGGTTTGTCGAGCTCGTCTGTCTGCTGTTCTTGGTCCCTGTGGGTTCTGACCCACTGGTACTTTGTTGGTGTTTTCTTCTCGTTTGCAGCAGTTTTCAGACTCAGGGCCTGTTGCAGCAGGACTTTCTGAACTTTGTGTATGTAGTTGTTCACCTTCTCGATTTGTTCAGCCTGTG